>VXBS01010495.1:0-104074 GCA_013400255.1 Sitta europaea
CGCCCAGCGCCCGGGGCCGCGGGGCCGGCGGAGCGAGAAACTAAGATAAACATAAGTTACAACAGAGAGTAGGTTCTAAGGGATCAGCATTGGAGGCTGTGGGGGCTCCGTGAGGGGTGGCCAGGGCTGCACCAGCCGGACACAGCCGGTTCCAGCCAGATCCAACCCCTGCAGGGCAGCGCTGAGCTGTGCAAAGCGTTGGTGTGAAGACCAAGGTCAGTGGGGCAGGAGGGGCAGGAGGTGCTCCAGACGCTGGAGCAAATATTCTCCTAGGCTGTGGTGAAGAGCGTGGTGGAGCAGATATCCACACAGCCCATGGAGGGCCCCATCCAAGCTGGCCTTGAACACTCTCAATAATGGGGCATCCACAACTTCACTGGGCAGCCTGTTCCAGTGTCACAGCACTCTCACAGTAAAGAATTTCCTCCTAAAGAGCTATTCAAATGAAAGGTTGTGAGCTGCTGTCTAAAAAGCAAGTAATGACTTTTCCCAATTAATGAACTCAAAGTTCCTCTGAATACTCTGAGTTCCTCTGTAAAGGCTTAGGACTCACAAAATATTTTTTAGATTAGCAAAATGCTAGTCCAAACTTTAGTTAAGTAGATTATATTATACACTCAAATAACTGTATTTTGCATTATAGATAGAATGGCATACAATCACACATTTCTGTTCTCTAAATCCATGCTGGCTAGAACAATATACAGGTAGATTGTAAGAGAGCATTTTAAAGACATATTGTTAAAGTAAATTCAGTTTGAAATCCCACAGGTAGGTTATCATAACAAAAATATCTTCTATTCCAATAACTACAGCATAAAATAGTTTATTGTAAGGATTTTCAATTGTGTGTTTATTTATTGTAAAATATAGTTGGAAAATATGTTGTGACAACTGGTAAACCTATATAACACCTCTTTATAGAGCAAAGCAAAAGATAAATTTGTCTTTTTAAAAATATGGCTTCATCCAAATGTATAAGAGCTTGCTATTGTGTCTATATAAATGACATTTTGGGTGTTCACTATGATGAATAATCCAAATTTTTTGCTGTTCAGCAAACAAACATTTCATATAATCTCTTCAGAATGATGATCTGTTTTCTATGACAGACTGAACCGTTTAACAGAACTAGCTTAATCATAAATACTGTCAGGTGTATAGTTAGGGAACTGTCACCTTTTTCACACCACTGACTATTGTAATATTCATTATCATCACTGGAAAAAAAGGAGGTGCAGATATTCCCTTAAAATTTTCTTAGTACAGTCCAAGCATATATATATATATGTCTATGTGAAGGATAAACCTCACAATTTTAAGGAAGAGTATTCTGGACTACATGGATATCACATGCATATATATATATATATATATACAAACACATATAAATGTAAATATAAAAACATAAATATAAACTGAACATAAATCTCTGGTAACCAAAACTTTCCTAAAACTACAGCTGTGGTGGATTTTTTCTTTTTTGAGACATATACACAGGAAAGATACTGACCTTATCTTTCATAATAATGGGTGATTGAGCAATGTCAATATGTTTTGTATTACTTTCACAAAATCTTTAAATTATTTTAGTGTTGGAACAAAAATGGCAAACCAGAAGTATTAATGTACTGGGAAGACTTGTAGGCAGATTTTTTCACAGCATGGTAACGTTTGAATTGGAGATATTCTAATAACAGATTGTTCAACAAGTGCTGAACAAGTTTTTAGGAAACTTTCTTTCAACAAGAGACTCACTTTCAGTGTACCTTATTCTGAATAAAATAGTTGGTTAAGGAGAGTCATTTATTATTGCAAGTTATTTCAGATAGAAAAAGCCACGTGATACAAGAGTTTATGTGTTTTGATTGCAGATCCCACGCTGGAGTTGCATCATACCTGCAGCAAGGCCAGTAGAAATATTTTGCTTTCTTGTACAGAAATGGAAGATGGACACAGTTATTGAAACCAGCATTTTCTGTTGCTCTGGGACCTGAACAAACTCCTGGTTCAGCCCTGCATGAACATATATTGAAGATAAGTCTGTGTGAGAGTTCCTGATCCCCTTTCAGCTGTCTCAAGCAGGTGATATATTTCTGGGCCTGTTGACCAATGCACAGTCTGTTGGGACAAGGAACATTCTTGCCATTTGAGATGCAGTAGTTTAAAAATCAAATCTAGTAAAGAAATGCACCACTTTTTGTCACATGCCACCTAAAAAAAAAAAACAGATCATGGGAGAATAATGGGACCTTAATAATTTATATTATTAGCAAATAACCAGTGTGTAAAATTGCATTAAAGCAAAATGTAGTTACAGGAGGTAATGTAGATACAGGATCTTTTCTATACTGCAATAAGATATGATTGTGCTCCATTTTTTTATTATGTTCAAGTTCTCCCAATTTATTGTTTTACATTTAAGAAGAAATTCTCCTCAGTTGTATCCAGGGCAGGGCAACCTGGTTCTGTTTTAGAGTTCTGATATAATTTGCCTTCTCTTGCAAACTATTATATTTGTACTTTTAATTAATATTCCCTGGGGAAGTTTCACCCAGCTCAACTAAGAATTCTCTATATCTACCCTTTTTCCTGAAACAGTTTTAGGTACAAAACAGGGCTGGAGGTAAATTGATTAGAGGTTTTTACTCAGGGTTGACCAGTTGAGACCTTAAGATCAGCTTTCTCCCTGATGTACCTTCGTGTACAAATGGTAATCTGTTCTGCAGCCAGATATGAGGAATACTTGGTGGCCAGCTATGAAACATTCAGTCTGAGGGAGAGTTTGTTCATCACATAGGAAGTCTGAAGCAGATATAGGACAGAATTTTCCAAGTTTGCTTTATTACCTTGTGAAACCTTGTATCTTGCATAAACAATGTCTGCAGTGTTTCCCCCCACTGAGCAGCTTTATTCACTGCACAATCCTAGCAAGTACAATACATTATGGATTTGAGATACTGCTCAGGCCCCACTCCTCCTTAAAAAGCCTATGGATCACATAATTAAACATTGTCTTAAAAACATGTAAACCACAATCTAATGCCTACAAGCAATAGGTCCAGTAAAATTCTGCACTTCTTTTCTGTAACATAACACATGTACAGTCCAGATGCAGACAGCTGCCTTTTGACACAAATTACCTTCAGTGGGGATGTAATCATTGGATAATTTAACAACTGCTCTCAATTGACTATAGATAAGATATGTGAAGAATGACATTCTTTACAGAGAAAATAATTTTACCCATTAAAAATATTCTGATTGATTGCCACTTAAAGAATTAGATATCAAGATAGCAGGGTCAAAATCAAAGTTTCTGTTGAAAAACCTGGAAGAATTATAGGGTCTTAAGTAAAATTATTGCTGAATAATTTCACTAATCCTGGTGTAGAAACTGTTAAATCTCTTTTCCTAAAACCTTCCATTTTTGAGACACATATCCAGCACAGGAAATTTCAGCCTGAGCACCTAAAGATTAACAAAATAAGTACAAATGAAAGCAGGATACTAGGATAGGAGGAACCAAGCAACCAAAAGAGAAGTAGCATTGCATAAACAGATAATAACATGCCATGCTTCAGTTCTAGAGATGAAAGTGGGGAGTTCTGTTTATGCAGTTTTCCACTCTGCTGTCTTATGAGGAGAGAATAAGGGTAATCACAGTGTGACCAGGGCCGTGGCTCTGAAGAAGGGGCTTGGAACTGCAGGGTTTGCTGGTCTGCAGAAGTATGAGTGTCTGCTGAAGATGAGAACATGCAGAATGGAACCCAGAAGTCTGATATCTTATAAAAAAATCATTTGAACATCCTGTCACCCCACTGTGTTAATTTGGAGCCCTTTGCTTTGAATGTATAATTTTTCAGTATATGCATTTAATACAAATATTAGATAGGAAACATTTCTGACAAAACTTGTCAGACGTAGTGTCTATTAGGGTCATTTTTTGAGTTATCATTTGTGACTCATCCTTTATAATCAAACAAATATACAATCTACACATTTTTTCCAGCCTGAAAGTTGAGGGATTCTTCATGTATCACAGTTTCTAAGGAGTTGGATCTGTACTCTGAAGCTGAAAGAAAGTACAATGGATTGACACAAAGCTTAAAATCTCTCACTCACACAGACTAGTGATTGGATTAATAATGACACTGTTTTTAAAGTGCAGATGTGTTGACTTCAGCTGAGGTTGTGGTTGCACAAAAAGCACTGCCAAAATAAAAGAGTATAGTCTGCTGAAATTTCTGCTGACCTTACCATGTGCAAAGATCTGCCAGCTTTTTAGCTTCAGCCTTCTTTCTTTTCAAAGGGCAGCATCTGGACTAGCCAAACTGAAGAGTAAGTATCTATAGAAGGAAGGATAAATGTTCTTTTTCCTAGGCTTTATTGTTATTTTGTAAAAATAAATTACTTTCTGTTGGAACTCCTACTTCTTTGGTAGATTTTTGAAGAGGGGTGAAACTCAAAAAAGCTAATAAAAATGTAAGAGGAAGAAACATTAATATATATGTAATTTGAATTTGAAATGTATGCATAGTTTGAGTTGAAAATGTTTGAACAGGAAAAAAACTACTATTTTACATGTAGCAAATAATACCTCTGCTTAATTTTATCGGTGGAGAAAACACAAGAACAAGTGATATAAAATGTATTTTTTCTATCTTTAGTTTATAAAAAAGATGTGTTTATACATGCTGCAGGTCCAGTTGGCTTGAAATTTCTGAGACTATAAAATCCAAATACGTTTCAAATAAAAACAAAATAGGTAGTTTAAACAGATTCTATATTAACCTGAAAGGAATTTAAAAACCCTAAAATTTTCCTTTTATTAAAAGTTTTTCTGTTTTCAGAGTCTATATCAATGTTGTAGTATAATTCATTAAGTTGTGGTAATTTTTTTTCCAAAAAAATCTCTTGATTCACTGATTGAAATCTATATTTTAAAATTTTGAAGGTCTCCAGCAGAATTAGGTAGTACAATACTAAGGCAACAGTTAGAAATGCCACTCTGACATGACAGTTGTGTAATCACAATAAGAAGGGAGGAATGTGATACGTGGAATGCCTGGGACTACTGCAGTCATTACAAAAAACCTTGTCACAGGATGTGGTCCAGTGATAAACAAGGTCAGGCTAGCATACCATCTGTCCATGGAATATTGTGCCGATGTGTTATTCCAGGTCTTTTACAGCTACGTGGTTTTCAGTCATTTAAAAACTGAAGAAATTCTGTCAGAAAAAAACATATTTAGCAGGTAATTAAATGTGGAGCAAAAGAGTCAAAAAAAGGAGAAACACAAAAATGCTTTTGCATGACAGTGAAAGCTAGGGTTGAAAATATTGCCATCTCACATCATCCTTCAGTTCTGAGTGCTTTAGATGGGAAAGAATCTGGGTTTGGATGCTGTCTTTCTGGGGGCTGCTACTTATTGGCAAAGGGCTGCATATTCTAGGCTCCTGTGGGGGAAGAGCATTATTATCTTTCCTCAGCTGACTGCCTCATACTCTCTGCACAGTGTTGCTAAACTGGCTGAAGTAAGGCAAACCTTCCAGAACGGGTCTTTGAAACCACAACACTGCAGAGTTGAAATGATGCCCTTCACTTTCATTACACAGTATTACACACAGTTCTACAGATGTAAGGTGCTATGAAAGTACATGCAGAGTGGATATAAAGCCTTTTTTCTGTTTCATCTTTCTTTGTAAAAGGTGAAATTATATTGTGTTTGATTCTTTGAAAGCAAAGAAATACATTCACTATATAAGTACTTACACTTCTATTTCTCAAATTCTGTCATTTTTTGCATGGTTTATTCCCTTTGAGGAGATGAAGTTCCTGCTGACTTCATTTGGAAGCATATGTGAATCAATCAAGGAGCAGTTGGTGCTTTGTGATTTTTGGAATTCTGAGCAGTAATTGGCTTACTCTTCAGGATGCCATCCACTTACAACACTGTAAATTCCTCTGCAGAAACCTTTTAATTCAAGTGGAATGACAGTAGCAAAAATAGAAATGTGAAAAACAAAACCAAATCAGGTATATTTTGTTGTGGCATGTATTTAAGATGGCTGTATGAATATATTACACAGGCACCTATGCTCTATCCTATACTGCAGAATGGGATGCCCCCTTCTTCCTCTAAACTAGGGAGAGGCTCTGCCTGTCCCCAGTGGAACACACACCAGGTACTGGAAATGGCCTTTGTAAGTCTACAGCAAATTGCAGCTCTTGCATTGCAGGCTTCCAGGCTTCCAAGAGGCAGGTCTTTTTTAATTCTTTCTTGAGAAATGTGGCTGTCAAAGGGTTGTGAAATGATGGGCAGGTGGTGATCAGTGGCCTCACACAATAGACTCAGAACTGGCCAGCTTTATCACAGGGTAAAGAGAAGGATTTCTATAAGCCAGACAAAAGCCACCCAAGCGTTGCTGCACTCTCAGGTCTATATCTCACAGGTGGCTCTGCCCTCCAACTCTACACATTTCACACAAATACACAGTCAATTGCAAAATCAGATGTGTAGAATAACTTTATTATGCATATCTTTCAAAAGATCATAGGTAGCCCAGAGTTTCTTTGCTTACGCAAAGAAGCAAAATTTTGAAGTTTCTTTGCTCCTTATGCATCCACTGTGCATACGTGGATGTAATTTTCAGTACTTTCAAACTTTCATTTCCCTTCTAATTCTAGTTTCGTTATGTATATTTGCATTTTGAAAATCAAGTAAGTATTTATATTAATTTATAAAGTCTATAAAATATATTGGATAAAAATATATTATAAAGACAGATATGTTGAATTTCAAAGACTATCCTTATGGCTTCTTTACAGAAATAAATAAATGAGATCTTTATGAGACTTTTAATACTGGCTTTTAGCATAGGTAGATTTCCACTTGTTATTTTCTCAGGAATTTTTTGCCAGAACATTTAAGAACACATTCAGTGGGTTTAGTTCTTTATTTGAGGATTGATTTTGCTAGTGAGGACCACAGTGTTGTTCAGAAAACCATTCACATACATACTTATGGTCATTGAAATTATTTTTAAGGTTAGTTGAATATCTGATTATTCAAAGGTATACATAAACTTTGATCTTTGGAGAAGCCAGATCCAGCTTAAGAACATTGTATGTCAAGGCTGAAAACAGTGGAGAGGATCCATCACTGTGGTCTAGCAGAATGCAGATGATGACTGACATAATGTGGCTTGGAGGTCTCTGAGAGGTGCCTAAGATCAGAACACCACAGTTCTCTCAGAATCCGTGGTGACTTCAGGATGTGAGTGGACAAAATAAGCACCATCTTTTTACTTGCTCAGTTAACACACTTTCTAACGCTCACAATGACATTAAGGGCAGAACTGTTGCTTAAATCTTCCTATGAAAGAAGGCCTAAGATCTTCACCTTCAGTGTCTGCTGCTGTTTCAGTGGACTCTGTTGAAGAAGAAAGTAATGATATTGCTCCAAATTTGAAAATACCAATAAACTGTATGACTTCTATACTGTCTTCATGTTAAATGAAAGAGATATTCCCTTCCAATTATTCTGCGTAATTAGTACAGAGACAGATCTATTTGCTTTCATTGCACGAAATTTATGTGTTAAACTGAAATTAAGTATTTGGTTTTATGTTTCTCAGATACTGTTCATAAATTCAGTTTACAATAGAAAAGAAGGAAGGGTTGCTTAATTTTTCACATGAACATTGATTTAAATTTCACTGAAGTATACTCTTAAATTAGGTTTAAACGTGTGACCCTGGAAATTTAAATCCTTTATTCATTATTCTATATCCTAGGTTTCAGAATCTATTCTCCCAGCAGGAGTTTCTAAAGGAAAATGAGACTTCATGTTTAACTTCATTCTGTGGTTATTGTGCTACTAACTCATCAATTTCAAGTGCTTCTTGTTCAGTTTTTTTACAGCTCGGGATTCTGATTTTGCTTTGAATCTTGTTCTTCAGGATTTTCTTTACTTTTGTTTTTATGTGTGACCTTCATATCCACTCTGGGGAATTATTCATTAATTCCTAATTTTCATTAATTCCTTGTTTTCATTCCTTTTACTTCTCATAACCCTATTTTGAGTTTATTCTACTGCTAGCCACCATTATTCCTTTGACTTTGGAAAGTTTAAATTGCCGTCAGAGGAGCTTTGCTGAACCTCAGAAGTTTGTTACAAGATGACCTATACTAATTTCCAAAGCAGGAGAGAAAGCGTATTAGCCCTCTCAATAATGTGTTTTGTGACTGAGAGTGGACAAGGGACAGTTCCTTCCAAAGCCTTGAGAGTCTGTACATAGACCAGGCTACTCATAGACAGGAGCTGGATTTTTGTAGCCGTTACTGCAGGAGGAGAAATGGTTGCTTTCCAGTAGCCCAGACACTCAGAAGGAAGCACTGTAACAATAACAGTGGTAGTAAAGGTTCTGCTAAAAAGAAAAATACTTTGGCACAGTGCTTTTTGATTAAAGGTAATCAATAGTAACTGAATAAAGAGAAGGCAGAGAGGAAAACATACACCTGTACAAGGTGGAAATGATTGAAAGAGGCTTGTGAACTATAACATTCTTAGAGGAGATTTTTGACACAAGTAAGTCTGGGCATCTCTGGTAATAATGAAGGCAGAGTACACCAGAAAGCAGAGATAGGCTCATTATAAGTAGCAAAGTTAGAAAAGCCTTGGAGAATGGAAAAGACAAAAGCTCCTGTTTCCTGTCCAAGTGCACTTGATAAGATATAAAACCTTTTAACATAAAGACTGATTTTATTGCCACTAATTGGGGGCAGTGTTCAATTCTTGGAAAGCAGATAAAAATTAAGAAAACCATGGGAAGAGAAAGAAAGACATCCCTAATCCGTCTGCCTGGCAGCATGGCTTAGCATCTCTTGTAATTAGTCTCAACTCATGTGAAAGGGAAAGCTCACACCCCTGCCTCTGATTATATTTTCATGGTATAAGGAGTTTAGTACAAGTACATATTACGAAAACTTCATTTTCCTAATATTTTAAGAGGAATACAGGTATTTATTTTCTGTAAGAAAATTTGTTCTGTCTTTTATATATTTGAGTAGAGCTGTATGAAGTATTTATGCATCCATGAAATGTCTCAAAATAGTACACAAAATTCAATTAGAACACCACAGTTCTGGTGATTTTGGGGAGGAATTGTGGAAGAATTTAATTTTTTGTTTAATAAAGTACCTCCCAGTGTACACATACTCCAAAGTCACTTAAACATTTAGTTATTCCTAATCCTGTCCAGTATATGGTAGGTGAGAACATCACAGAAATGTTAATGAAATGTTTTCCCCATTCTCTTGACCAGAAATGAAAGAAAAATAAAATTCTGTGGTGTTTTTATAACAGCAAGGGTAACTTAGTCTGATTTGGACATGAATTATCCTAAAGATACATATACAGTGAAAAATCAGAGAAAGTAAAAATCAGAGCAACAGTACAGTCTTTCACATAAGACTACTAGAAGAAGAAAGAATATTGTTATACAATGGATGTCTTTTTTTCAAGTGGCAAGCTAAGCCAATGAAACATCTGTTTTGATCCTCTGAATTATATTAGCAATACATACACAGAGCCAAAAGAAATATTATTGAAAAATCTGTTGATAATACAAAGATAACAGTTTGGTGGAGAACAGTAAAAGGAAATAGACACCTATAAAACACAGGTAAGTGGGTTCCTGAGTATATCAGCATCTGTACATTTTCATCACACAGAAATTAAAGATAACTTCAGATTGCAAACTTCAAAGTATAGGCCCAGTGACAAATTTTGTCCTGCTATTAAATATTATATTCCGTTGAAAACTATTTACAGTGTGCATTTTTGGACACTTTCTATTTTTATTTCTTGTATATGAGCCTTTGTTTTTTATACACTCAGTTTTAATCACTCCTTTAGAACAACTCTTGATTCTTTTTTTCTTTTGGTTCTTTAATTAGCCCTAGCCACCACTTATTATTTTATTCTCAATGCTTTTAAATCTTCTGTTGAAGTTTGTTCATTGTGCTTTTACAGAAATGCTTTCCATTTTTGTTGAAAGTCTATGCTCAATCTGTGGATTGGTTTGGATGCTTTAATGTGATAGTAATTTCTTATTCTCTTTACATCCCACACATCTTTAAATCTTTCGCTTCATGATACTTACTTAGTTCTTGTGCTTATCATGCTGGTCTTAAAGTCCTACACTTGCTGTACCTTTGTTTATCAAGAATTTATCTTATCTTTCCCTTGGCATTTGTTCCTTCAGTCTGAGAAATTCAAAACAGATTCTCTACTGCTATCTTAATCTGAGAGGGAGTACTCCAGGGCTCACTCTCCACTAACAAGTCCTTCTCCCTGGCATTTCTCTTTAAGCTTTTAATATTTTACTTCAATTCTACAGACATTTTAAACTTGGGAAATTTAACAGTAAATTAAAATGTTTCAGGATTTTTTATAATTTAAAGACTCTATCCTGTGTTTCTTCTCTAGACCATTTTGTAAATCAAGCCTAATGCTATTTACATGTTTTTATTATCAGTTTAGATGTGTGTTTAAAATATTATTCTGTTCTACATACCCTTAAAATACCTGACAAAAATTACTGCAGTTTTACAGCATCACAAATTAACACAATACACAGTACACAAGTAAATAATCTACTCATCACCTACAAAATTTAGTCACTGCTCCACACCATAGAATACTACCATATCATTGATCCATATATGGATGCAAAATGAATGGATTTCAGCCCTTACTGTTGTCATTTGTGGTTTATGCTGAAAGCAATAAGATATAAAGGGGAAATTCATACTGGGAGCTGCAGGTTCAGATTTGCATTTTGGATAGTTTTCCCCACTGTTGACCTGGCAGTTGAAAACTGGCAAATGTTGATAAACACTTCCTTAAGACATTTAAATTTAATTGCTTCATCTTCTAACTGTCTTTTTTACACAACATTTAGCTTCTTAAGTCCTTTTCACACTTGAAGACATGTTGCTTGTCACTTATTTAAAAATGCTTCAAAACTGGACCTTTGTTCTTCCTCTTTGTGGCTATGCAGAATCTCCAAGATCCATGTGACAGGAGATAGCCACCTAAAGTTTGCAGCAAGTAAACCAACTACGTGGCAAAGGCAAGAATTTGTGATTACTTTGCAGGATTGGTGTATTCCTGCTTCATTCATAGCTGAGGAAACTGGGGTCTCCACAGGAAAGAGGGATTAAGGAGACAACTCAGAAACAGCACTCTAAAACAAAACTCCAATTTCTGCATCATTGATCAAAAACATCAGCAAAACTCATCACACACAAAAAGTGACTTAAGAATCATTACAGAAAATAAATTAGCAATGAAAAATTTCTTATGTATTTTTTTTGGAGATGACACAGTATTGAACGTACCATGACCAGAAGGAAAAGTATTCAGGTTTGAATTACTGCAGGAATTTAGGAAAACTCCAGCAAGCACAAGGAAATTTTACTGAGAAGGGAATTCTCTGACTGAATGTGCTTTGTGATTTGGAAGCTAGCAGGAAGAGGAAAGTTCAGATTACCAAAAGCTATCTTTATTACCAGCACAGAAATATAATTTCCTAATAGGTTATTTTAAATATAATAAATCAAAGGTTTTTGAAGAAAGATCGAAAAGGAGAAGTTCAATTCAGATGTAACCAAAACTGAATACACCCCCCCCACACACACACAGTTTCCCAGAGTAATCAATGAGGCATGTAGCAAGATGGGAAGGAGTTTATGTTTTGAACCCTTTGCCTCTGCTCGTACTTTGAAATGTAGCATGTGAGAGCAGAATATCATTGAACATTTTTTCTGCCTCCTATGGTTCTGAGAAAATATAAAAAATAGTATATTTCTGGAAGCAGCTGTACATTTGGCACCCTGTGCTATTAGCTTGCTCTTTGAGCCCTACTTTGGTTATAGAAACCAAGAAAAACTCTTCAAGGGTGTCCTTAATAAAAATGGAACACTCAGCTTCAGTTGAACTGCTTCTTCTTGCTCTGCTGGTGTTTTTAACTTGGAGGGATGTCCCCGACAGCTAGGGCTCTGAGAACTGTGGCCACTCATTACAACTCATCTCTTGTAAATCATGCACACTGGTGAACTTTGTATCAACTCTTCATTTATGCCACCTGGAGGTCCAACTGCTCTTTGGTCTTCAAAAAGTGTTTCGATAAATGCAACACATTGTTTTCAGTTGTCTAATCAGTAATTCAGTCTTGTTTTTGACAACACAGAACTAGTGTTGTATTTGTTTTGAGGCAGTAAGTGCAGGTAAAAACAGTTTTGCAATGAAGTGAAGTGGTTGCAACTAAAAATGGGCCTGGTAATTCAAGACTTGATGTACATTTGTCAAAAGCTCTTGAGGTTTCATTTGAGGATGTTGTTATCAGGTGCAGAATACTGACAGAATTCTGTTAATGGTTATCTGGTAATCCATGGGACTCTTATGTAATCTATATCCTATGGAATTGGTATCATTAAAGCTAAAATATGTATGTGCTGACATGTTTTCATATCTGAGTGATATTTGAGCTTTCTTTCAAAGACAGAACGTCTCTTCAGTTCAAACAGTTATCCATAGGGTAGCTGAGATTCATTTTAGCAGTACTCTGAATAATGGTGTTCAAAGTAACCACTGAGAAAGAGGGAATTACAGAATGGTATGAGGCTATCTATTAAATTATGGAAGTGATCAAGTTTCTTCTCTCTCTGAAATGTACGATGGTTGCAAATCTTTATTTTAAATCTCCCAGTTAAATCTACCAACCTAAATATCTGTAAAAATCCTAGAAAATCTGTAGTCAGTAGTGGTGCAAAAATGAGCACTGCTGATAAAGAAATGCAAAAATGTCAACAATGTAACTGTCAAAAGAAGATATTTTAATCTGTTCAGGTGCCCAAGAACAGTGGCATTGCAGAAGCACAGTTTATTGTCTGCAGTTAATTCAAAGCCATACACTGTCCTTGTTCTACATTAGCAGGTCATTTCAGCAGCTCTGTGTGCAGGTTAGAATCAGCGCATGGTTCAGCGAATCAGTATCAGTGCTTTGAGACATTGCCTTCTCTCCTGTGATTTTTTAAAAAATATAAATCCAATTCTGTTCACTGTCACTCAATAACCAGATTTGTAAATAATTTACATTTTGCCTGGAGTCAGATAACCCTATCATTATTTAATCTCTTTAAGCACAGACAAATATCTAGATCTGGATGTGTGTATTGGAAAGGGCTGTGTAAACAACAAAGAAAAAAAAGGAGCAAAGAAAAAAGCACAAAAAGTCCAACTAGAAATATAAAACAGTTGCAAATACTTATAGTTCTGTAAAATAGATTTTTTTTTAGTTTATTCCAAATTTTGTGAAGTTATTTATTCATCCTTGCAAAATCGAGCAGAAGGAAAGAAGATGAACAATCATATGCAAAAGGAAGTATGTTTTTTGAAAAATAGATTGGGATTCCTCAGTTGCCTCTGCATTGAATTTTTTTCAGAAAAAATTTTTTCCTCATTCTTCATAACATAAAATCCCACACACTGAAATGTGATTTTGTAAAGCTGTCCATTTTTAATCCATCAATCAGTTTCCTCTATCTGATTAGCTTCATATCCATTCACTTATTGATACCATTATCTTTCTTCTTATATCGCGTAGGTTTGCAAACATGCATGAGTTTCTTCTTTTGTGCAGATCCAAAGGTTTGCAAAGTGTTCTATCATCATCTTCTTGACTTTGGAGGTCATAAAGCAGAAGTGAGCCCATTCTCTTGATTACTCGGTGGTGGTGAGCAGCAGCTCAAATACTAGTCATTAAAGCAGGAAATCCTCAGCTGTCCATTACATGCAATAGTCCAGGTTAGATTGGAGAGGGGACTTGAATCACTCCTCCTTACTCCCTTACTCCAACTATCCAAAAACTGGATAGGAATAAACTTTTCTGTGAAAAGAAGTGATACACCCATAAACACTTTGGAAGAATGGCATCTGTTTATTCGTTGTCTTCTTGTCGTGTCAGTGTAGCTCTATTTCACCTTCCTCAGTAGAGTATCACTTTATTAGCTAAGATGTTGGTTACAGCTTGATTGAGGTTTAAAGTTATAGAGATGTCTTTGAGAGCAGAATTTGGCCTATTCTTATTATATTGCTAAGGATTATAGAGGAGAAACAATCCATTTTGGTTATGAAAGGATGAATTAAAAGCAATTACAGAAGAAAAAAACCACCTTTTTACTTGCGGGCTTTCTAACATACTGTGGATTCCATTAATATAAAAATCCTGAGACTCCACAGAGCTACATCTACTGTATAATTTTTCAGAGATAAATCGTACTTTACTAATTTCTGCATTAGCATATGGCTTCTCATCTTTCTAAAAAAATATATTCTTTATATTTCAAGTTAATTAGTGTGCAAGCTCTTACCTTCCACAGCTCAGGTCTGGTTAATGATTTAACAATTGATTTAACAATTTAACAATAGACTCTTGATCAAAGTGCCATCAAGCAAGTATCAAACAATTTTCTTAAGCCAAATTCTGTGAAAAAATCATCAGGGAGAGTTATCTGATAATTCATCATGCATCTTTGATCTGGGAAGCACTCAAGTAACTATTTCAAAAACTTTCTGTGCTGTTAGAAATTGTTTTTTGCCCTTCAATGAATAGAAGTGACTGACACTATAAAGGGTTTAGAATACAAATCTCCCTTTACTGAGAGGAATAGACTCAACTTCTTGGTTTCCATACACCTCGGGAATTCAATTTTAGGAATTCTGACGAAGCACACATGATATAATCAAAGGCAGGAGGTCTGTGCCCTTGCAGACTTTCCTTGGTTTATTTGTACATAAAAATTCTGTGAGATAATCTGTCTACAGCCTGCTGTCAAAGATGTGACCTTCTCTTTCTTCTCCTCTGATCTTGTGTTCCCAACTCTTTTCTTATATTGGATGGTTTGGACAAACTCACTGATATGGTACAGCTTCACCTTGAATATTGTGTGCAGTTTTGGTCATCACAATAAAAGAAAGATACTGAACTATTAGAGAGTGTCCAAAGCAGGGCAGCAAAGACGATGAAGGGCCTCAAGTGGAAGCCATGTGAGGAGTGGCTGAGTTCACTTGGTCTGTTCAGCCTGGAGGAGACTGAGGGGAGACCTCACTGCAGTTACAGCTTCTTGAGAGGGGAACAGGAGGGGCAGACCCTGATCTCTTCTGTGACTAGTGACAGGACCGAGGGGATAGCTTGAAATTGTGTCAGGGGAGGTTTGGTTTGGATATTAGAGAGATGTTCTCTCTCCACCAGAGGGTGGTTGGGCACTGGAACAGGGTCCCCAAGGCAGTGGTCACAGCACCAGCCTGACAGAGTTCGAGAAGCGTTTGGACAATGCTCTCAGGCACAGGGTGTGACTCTTTGGGATGGTGCTCTGTAGGGCCAGGAGTTGGACATGATGACCCTTGTGGGACCCTTCCAACACAGAATGTTCTGTGATTCTGTGATATAGTCAGGAAATTAATCATCCATTTTGTGGTGTAGTTGCCCATCAGGTTAAGAAGCTGATCATGTAGCCACAGGCAGAGTGCCTGTATGATTCTGTGTGTTGTGCATGTACATCATACTCTCTGTATTTCTTTAAGCAGTATTTGTCTGTAGGGAGCAAACAGTAAGTGCTTGGAACAAAATAGGTCATCCTATGCTTCTCTATTTCTGGTTTCTGGAAAAGACAAGAAGCAGAACATTGCAGTTAATGAAAAGGTTGGAGAAGTCCTTTTGGGAAAAACCTTTCAAAATATTTGGAGAAGCAACTCATATGTATTGCACAGATGATAGCCTGATTGCAAAAACATTCTTTTTATTTTAAAATATTTCAACCATCTGTCAAGCTTAAAAAACGTTTTGCACAAAATCTTCTGCAGAACAAAAAAAAAAAAAAGGGGGGGGGAAAAAGTAACCTCATTGCTATTTAGCATTTCAAGATGGAAAAGTTTTCTAATTTATCATGCTGCTAAAATGAAATGGTAACTTCTTTCTTTATGTATACAAATAGGCAAATATTAAACTATTATTTTCAGTGAACACAAAAGTAATTTGATATGTTACTTGAACTTCTTGTTATTTAAAATGCTAAAAGTACTGTATGTATTCAAAAATAAAACATATGGAATTTTAGGATATCTGATAACTTAAAAATGTATCATTTTTAAGGAGATAAAAATGGCAAAACATTTTATAAAATATCAAATAAAAGAAAATGTTAACTATTAGTAAAACAGCACATTTTAGAAAAGTAGGTTTATTGATCCATGTAAATAAATTATCAGATAATAGTTACATGGAACAAAAAGTCAGAGGAGATCCTTTTGGAAGCTACAAAATTGGAAATTTGACATTGATATTCAACTTTGACAATTTCAAAAATTCGTTACGTAATCATTGCTCATATGATTTTCAGAAGAAAATAAAAAGCAGGATAAATATTAAAAATAACTCTGATTCACTGACATAATGGAAATATTGAAAATTAGACCCTGAAAGCATATCCAAAGCACACAATCTAGTAAGTTCCCATCGCCCTGCTGGAAGCCCCAATAAGATAGTTGTACTAATGGCAACTTTAAATACTTGCTAAAGTAGTAGGATGAAACAGTCACATACAACTAAGCTTTCATAAATTTTGATGTTGTCCCAAAACAATATTATCACAATATGTTCATGGTCTTCCGTAGAAAATGCTGATGGTCTTGAAATTTTCCCTAAAGGAACAAGAAGGTTAAACCACTTTTTTCTGTCTACACATGTACAGTTCTGAAAGGTGACAAAGAGTGAGAGGAGACCAGTGAGGTTGATTAGAAGGGTATCACCATGTCCAACTCCATCATAGTTTTGTGATGAGTGTACATAGCCTAAAAGTTCCCTTGAAGAATATTTTTGAATATACAGAAACACTTTTTTTGTTACAACTCAGCTCTATAGCTGGATTCTGACTGTCTGAGAATCTGATTTCCCAAATGCCTTCGTAGTTGTTTTTAGAACTTGTTTTCTAACTGGGAGAAAAACGTTGGCAAGGTTTTTGTATAGAGAGAGAGATGATAACACAGGAGGAAAGCAGAGGACAATCTCTGTCAATACTTTTAAATATTTCTCAAAGTTTGAACACTGTGTTGGCACAGCAGAGAGTTCTTCTGCACTCCCCAGATCTGTTTCTGAGTAATCCAATGAGTATTTTCATTAGGAGGGGACAGGTCTTTTAAACCCGTGATAAAGCACCCTTATTTTGAAACTTGTGACATTATTTAGCAATTCCTATTGTGCCATAAGTCCATGTGCTGCTTAGATACACACTCATTTCAAGTGTGAGACTTTAAGCTTCAATACCTGGATGATTTTCTTCCACAGAATCATCTTTCTCCAGCTTTTGCTGTGGGGCCAGGTGCGCAAGCCCTGATGCCCCAAAGGCCGTGAGTCCACGATGATCAGTATCAGACCTGTGCATTGCCAGATTGCAGCAGGATGTGACTGATGCCCTTCATCATATACCTGCTGAGTGAACCCAAATGTGTGTCATGGTGTTTATTTCAGCTTTATGCTTTTATACCTGCTGGGAGAATAAACAATTACTGATCTGGAATAAAGCAGCAATCCCTGGTCTGGCATAAGATCTGCTGATATAAAATTAACCTATCATCATGCCTTACAAACAGTATAGAGTGAGCAGAGATTACGTCAGATTGGCACTTTAGATTGTGTGATTGCAGTGCTTTCAAACAGGGAGCAGGAGCCTTCAAAAGGGGGTGGGGGCTGGGGACCAAACTGATGGAGAGCAGCTCTGCAGGGAAGGACCTGAGGGTTCTCCTGGACAGCAGGTTGTCCATGAAGCAGCAGTGTGCCCTGGGGCCAAAGAAAGTCGGTGCTATCCTGGGGTACCTCAGGGAGAACATTGCCAGCAGGCTGAGGGACATGATCGTGCCCCTCTACTCAGCCCTGGTGAGGCCACATCTGGAGTGCTGCGCCCACCCAACTCCTCAGGATGAGAGTCATGGAGCTCCTGAGGCAGGCCCTGAAGAGAGTATAAAGATGATTGAGGGACAGGAGCATCTCTCTTGTGAGAAAAGACTGAGGGAGCTGGCCTGTTGAGCCTCAAGAAGAGATGACTGAGAGGGAGCTCACCAATGTGTATGAGTATCTAAAGGACGGGTGTCAAGGAGATGGAGCAGGCTCTTCTGAGTGGTGCCAAGCAATAGGACAGGAAGCAAAGGGCAGAAACTGATGCAAAGGAAGTTCCACCTGAATATGAGGAAGAACTTCTTTACTGTGTGGGTGACCGAGCAGATTGCCCAGGGAGGTTGTGAATTTTCCCTCACGGAGGATCGTCAAGAATTGTCTGGACACAGTCCTGTGCCATGTGCTCTAGGATGTCCCTGCTTGAGGCAGGGAGGTTGGAACAAAAGACCTCCAGTGTTCCCTCTAGCCTTGCCCATTCTGTGATTCTGTGGGAAGGGATTTCCCATGTTGCTGAAATGATCTAAGCTAGCTGCTGCTTTTCACATTGGGTCCACAGAAGCAAGCCTGTAAGAAGAGGTGGGGAAATTATAGACACATTTTCTCAACACTGCTACAATGGAAGCTCCTCATCTGGGATCTCCATTAACTTCTGTGACCTGCCATTATTTCTGTGTTCAGTTTTAATACAGGATAATCCCATGAAAGGACTCCCATTTGAAGAGAGACACAGGTACTGACAACCTGCCTGTGTCCCTCCCTTACCTTTCTTCCACTCCAACACAGTCCTCTTTTCTCTCCCATATAAATATGACTTCTTTTGTGGAAACTGTCACTGTGAGCAAAGATACACTGACTTTTATTCTAGCGCATAAATAAATACAAGCAGCTATTTTGATGTGCTTTTACAGTTTTAGAAAGAAACTCTCAAAAATTCCGATTCTTTTCCAAAGGTATTTCATAAAATTTTATTGGTCACATCAAAATGATCAGAAATTACCTATTTATTTTAGAAACACATGGAAGTTTGAACCACACTAAAGAACTCTGCACCTCTCCTTCTGTTCATGCCAGCATCTACCTTGGTTCTGTATCTGTGGTATGATGTACACAAATTGGCACATGGTTCAGCTATTAGACTTTCACTTGAATACACCAATGTGGACGTTCATTATCACAGTGAAAGTGCAAATGTGAGAAATTTCTCATAAATAAGACTCCCAGATAACCATTGCATCAGTCTTATTTATTAATTTGCCCTTCTTTTTGTAAATACAAAGAGGAAAAAAAAATTTTAAAAAATCAATAAGCAAATAAATAGTGGTACACTTATGGCCTTAAAAATATAGCACTTCTGGACCTCAAACCAGTATTTTCTGGGACAACTTTTATTATGCTTTTTAGGAAGGAAAGCTACAATTTTACAGGTGGCACAAGTTAAGTGAGGTGACCCACAATGTCCAACAAGATCTTTTGGTGGGTCTAGTTTCTGACCTCTGTAGGCTTCAAAGGCTGTGATTTGTTGTCCTATGCAGATTTTCAAGTCCCAGCTGAGATTGCTAAGCAGGGAGAAAAAGAAAAGCAGTAGCTGTTCCAAGTCATACATCTCAAGTGTCCACACAATCCTGGCTTTTTCCTTATCAGTTGTTATTCAGACTGTGCAGTTAAATTGTTAGTCCGTGACTACAGCAGCAACCGTAGTTTACCACCTACTGCAAGCTTGGAGTGGAGCCTGCAAAATGCAGTGATTCTCCTCTTCAGGGGCTGTTGGCAGCCTGAGCCATGGAGTACAGATGGGCAGCCAGGAGAGATGGCCTTTGTCTTCATGTAGCAGGAGCTGTGTCTGCTGAGCTAACCCCAAAACTGGCTGAGATGAAAGACTGTCCAAACTACTGGAGTTTCAGGCAATACTTTTAAAAGCTTCTCTGAGGTTACAGGTAGGAATAATTTGTACAGTTTTCACTATGGATGTATTTGTATCTGGTGGGAAGAGTTTTTGTGTGTTGCTAATTTGGATGTGGTTTGGCAATGTACTGCTAGTGACTACTGTTGTCTGTTCAATTCTCCCTGTATGTAATGAAAATTGATTAGCTCAGTGCTTTGATCTTAATGATTTTCTTTGCTGATATATTTAAATGTGACATCAAAGCTGTCCAAAATACCAGACTGCAGATAGTTACCACTAGGTTGCTTTAATGAAAGTAATAAAAAATTAAACTATAAGATTTTTTAATTCTGAATGTGCCTGGAGGCAAGCAATAGAAACACCTTACAAATGTGAAAGAAATCAATAAACAGATACCTGCAAACTTAAATAATCCAGAGAAAAAGAATAATGACCTCTAATCATCCACTAACATTTGGAAATCAAATAGTTCCCAATCTTTCAATTAAATAACTCTCTGCTTAGTAACTCTTTCTAGACATATACCCTGAAATTTTTTGGGTTATGTAAGATCATAAAGCCAAGGGAAACATGCTTTTCTAAAAGTACATTATTATTGCATGTGTTGTGATATAACTAGAGAAACATTTTTCATCAAGAGGTGACAGAGGAAGCCTGTTTGTTTCTGGGCTTCTAGTTTGTTTTTTATCAGCAGGATGGCTTTTTTTCTCTGAAAATGCTGTTTCAGAAGAGTAGAAAGTGTTTGTCAAATTGGTCCTATGCTTAGAAAAAAAAATGTTAAATGCCATAATGGTCCCAGAAATCCCACTTTTCAAATTTGGAAAACATAGTGAGGTTTCTTTTTAAATTTATTTTATTTCAAATTCAAAAAGCTCTACTAAAAAGAAAGAAAAAGAAAAAAAAACAAAACAGCAAGCCCTATTTGGCCTGGCAGTTGACTTACCAATTTATAGTTCTGAACCAAAACTGGAATTCTTTAACTAAATCATCCTGGGATTGTTAAAGGGGAATTGTAAATGAGAATGTTGCCATTCATATCACAAAACTTCCAGTGCAAGTAGGCTGCAATAGAAAAGACACCTATAATGTAGATGTCTACACTGAGGTTTCTGCCCTAGACTGTCATTGGAGTAACAGCCATTGTGTGTGAATCTCTCTGTAAATTACATTTAAGGTTTGATTAAATGGGTAACTTCTTTGAATGACCTTATTTCCCCACTGATTAAAAAGAGAAAAGAGGGAAGACAGTTAGCAGAGGTGAGCTGAGTCTCACCTGAACCACTTACGGTGGCCTTACCTCTCACTTAGCAAATCATTCTCAGCAGAAATGTGTGACAATAAAATGTTAATCCGTGATATTTTTTTCAATAAAGTTGCACCTGGCTGACCCTTTCATACATGGATAAAATATTTCAGCTTGGCTCTTGCAAACTTAACACTGCAGTGACTGTCTTGTCAAAATCAGAATCGAAGGCACTCACAGGGTTTCAGGCTAGGTCCTCAGAACTGGAAATGCAAAAACTACAGGGAAGTAATGTGTCTTCTCTGTAGATACAACTGCAGTCCCTTAGCTGATAACCTTGTCCTGTTGCTATTTTACTCTTTTATATCTTTAGGCAGTTGAATCAGACTAGATCTGTGATTGTATCACACAGCCACATCAAATCATATAGGCATGAAAATAATTTTGTAGTTTCACAATACATTCTATTTGCCTACAATGTAGGAAATTTGCCTGCATTGTAGCAAAAGCACTGGTTCTCATTCCCATCAATATTCTGCAGTTTTCTCATCGTGGGTGGGTGAAGAGTGTGCTTTGGTATGGTAGAGGGTGAAACTGGATCACTCACTGTCATGAAAGAGAGAAATTTATTGAGCCAGCTTTTCTACTCAGGAAAACAAAGTGTATAACCACATTTTTCAAGAGTGATTCAGATGGCAAACTGCCTGTTGTCTGGAAATGTATTGCTGCCATCATTTCGGTACATTTTATTTCTAGAAGCCTAAAATCTTGGTTGTTTGCCAATTTTAGCACAATATCCTTTACATTCAACATTGCAGTACCTGGAATAAAACTTTTCAGCAACATTTACTTATTTCTCTCTCTTCAGAGAACTGTGTGGTTTAGGAGAAAGTCAAAAGATTTACATTGTTTTGTGTTGCCTTCAGTTCATGCCTGTGTGTGTAGATTTATGTAGAAATGTGCTACCTAGTTAACACAACCCTACGACAACAAAGGGACAAAGGATCTTCACACAAATGCTAGAAAAAGTCTCCATTAAATATTATACAGGAGTAACTGTTCCTTCTAAGTGTTATTTGAGCCATATAGCTAATTATAGGAATGTAGGATTCTTTCATAAGAACAAATACCAAGAGCATGACATTATAGAACTTGAATAAATGTTTCAAACATGAATAAGCTTGAATGTTCTCTGTCTCTGATATCTACAAACAATTAAAAAAGTGATGAATGCATGTGAAAATAAAACTTTTACTGATTTTGTATACAGAGCAATATCAAGCAAAAACAGTGTATTTAGACATCCTTAGGAACACCACAAAAAAGAAATAGGCTAGGGCAGTAAAGACCACAGTTCATCTCTCTCTCAGACTGATCATGCATAGTAGCATGGTGACAGTTCTGGTTCTTGATGGCCATGAGCTATAAGAAAGTAAGAAATATATTAATATTCTTGATGGATTAACTAATTCCTAAATCCCAGTATTAAAGAGCACCAACCCACCAAAAATATCACTTTTATTTTTCAATGTTTTAAAATTTGTATTGGAATATAAAAAGGGAAATGTAAAGGAGCAAAGTGCTTGGCAGGCAACATTCTGCAGCAGCCCCCTCAGACCAGTGGTGCACACCTTTGCTTCCAGGCTGATGGAACAGGCATAGGGCAGAGCATCACGAGAAACAACGAGCCAGTTTAGTGTCCTAAGCATTTCCAGAGAGTGAGAGCACAGCAGCCCTCTGCATCTATTTGACCACATCAGCACATGTGTATTCATCCAAACATGAATGATAATTAGTAATTAATCCTTTTGTTACCAGGGCTAAATCCTTTTGTTACTATGGATAACACATCTTGCAGCAGGAATGTGTCCATTTCTTTTCTCTCTTGTTGATGCTGCTTGGTCTCAAAACTGGCAAGAAAATCTTACACTGCCATTAGGTTGCCTTTGTTTTGTCTTTGCTCAAGTAGCTCAGAAGGACAGTTTATTGAGGACTTCGTTTCAGAAACACTTGGCAGTGGTCAAAGATAAGAAAAATCAGAAAATGTTTATTGTTCAAGTATAAAAGCCTTCAGTTGTGGTATTGAACCCCAACACATTCATTTTTAGCAGAGGAGTGTTTTCCTGTCAGAGAACTGGCATTTTATTTGTTGATACCATGCAATTATTTTGCTTTGGGCCTTTTTCACATATTTATCTTCCTAGAGCAGTTTAAAAAGAAAGAAAATGTGGTTATGTTGTTCTCTATACCAAGGTTACCATGATTCAGCATAAACAGGTAAAATGCCTTCAGTTAATACAATGTTCTGTTATTCATCATTATTGTTGTAGTGATTGTGCCTGTCCTTAGAGAACATTGTGCAGCACCAATTTGTATTACACCACCTCTTGTTTTCTGTGGGTAAATACGTCACAGCAAATTTCCATATAGTTGCAACCTGCCCAGCAAAGGTCAGAAAAAAGATAACTTTTAACTACACATGGGTAACACAAGAACAGGTTGTTGAATTTGGGGACCACACAATTGAGTGAGTACAAGTTCAGATGCTTATTTATGGAATGTATATATTAAAAAAAATAGCATGCTATGTGATCCTTCTTTATTGTCTTTATTATCCCTTACGTAATTTATAATTTTTCCAACATTTCATGATCTGGAGAGTTTTTTAGGTTAAGGGGAAATTCTTCAAGTAAGACAAAAAATATTTCACAAAGTATGATTCCTGCTCATAAACAACACTGACAGCTGTCATATTTTATTAATAAGAGAACTAGGTTGGGTTCAGATTTCAAGTTTGGTCATGAAAAGTTTAATTTTTTAAACAGAAAAGGTTCATTTTGAATCCTAACCAAATCAGGAAGACATAAACCAGCTTTCAGCAGCAGTTGATTTGTTCTTTCTGTATTGGAGATATCTCAAAAATTATGAAGATTGGGGGTTTTTTGATTTTTTTATTAAGCTTCAATATACTTGTGCAATCTGATAATATAATAGATATTTCTAGCTGGTCTCTACTAGGATGCAATTTTTGATCCACCAACCAAAGAGTAAGGACTTGTTCATGTTTATGCTTTTGCCAGAAGTAGACCCTATGGAAAATATTCCTTTCTGCATCTAGTTTTTACCATTAAGGTGAACAAGGTCTCAGCTCACAAGCTATGATCTTAAATGAGCATAATATACAGTATGCAGGTCACAGTGGAAGCACAGGAAAAGAAATTACCTTAACTTTTTCCCTTTTTCAATGAACCTTTTTATCATTAGGAAGAAATGCATAAAACTGCATCTCACTTTCTTGTGCATGCAGGTATTTTGGACACTCCTGTGCCTATTTCAATTTTAAGTGCAGCTGCATATGATGCAAAAGATCATTTGTGGGGAAAGGATCACGAAATGATAATTTTATCGTCAGCATTACATTCTCAAGAATACAGATAGAATCTCCACAATTTTAAAATGAGCTCAGAGGAAATAAAGGAAATATTTACTTCTTGTAAATTTAGGCCTGCCTAGATTCAGAGTTCATGAGGAGCCCACCAATGGGAATAGAAAAGCACCAAAAAATTCTGCATAGTTCATGCTCTGCACCTCTGAGGTTACGCAATGTAAAGATAACTCAGGAGAAATTATTAAATAAATAAATAAATAAATAAATAAATAAATAAAAAGGAATTAAATGCCAATTCATTTTGTCCAGAATTAGATGTATATAAAGAAAAAAAATCTGTTTTGAGGTTTGAAATGGATTTATCTTTTTGATTTTTTGCAAGTACTCTTTCTTTCTTCATTTCCTCACAGACTATCATTTCTTTATTCTTAATCAGAGTAGACACATCTATAGGAAATAAAAAGATTTTTTAATTTTTCCATAGATTCTTAGCCATATGTAGAGTCTATTTATTTGATGGTTACGGAGCATTCAGTCTTTCTAAATGTAAATTTTCATTCTGACATACACTATGCATAAATTACCAGTAAGTTGACTTCAAGAAAAATTATGTCTTAATCAGTGGTTGTAAATCTATGCTAAGATCTTTACAGCACTTTAAACATATTCATGAAATTTATTTTCTTCAAATTATTGAATAGCTTCCAAGCACTTTCTAAGCCCTAACAGTAAATTTTTTGTGCTTTGCAAGTCAGTACCTTCCATGCAATCAACAATGAGTCTTGCCCTATTGTCATTGATTCTTGCTACTCTGTTGATGTCATAAAGTTATACCAGTGTTATATACCATTCTATTGCTAATATGGTTTTTGTACATTGAGTCCTTAAAATTTTATTATAATTTTGTCCACAGTTACTGAAAAACAGAGATTTAACTCAGGAGAAATTGAATTATTCTGAAGGCTCCACATCTAAGGCAGATGTTTCCCCAGTCTGTCAAAGAATGATGAAAAATAGGCTGTCAGACATTACTTGATTTCCCCCTAATCATGTACTACAGCAAAAAGATGCTCCAGGGTGGGCATTGCTCTTCCCTGTGTGTAGTCACAGGTAGACTGGGAGTTCTGAGACTGAAGGCTAAATGCTTTCGTCCATGCAGGAAGTGCAAATTAGACAGCAATACAGTGCACACAATCTGGAAGCCAGCTTTTGAAGCACTAGAATATAAAACTTCCTCATCCTACAACTAAACCACATGTTGGCAAAAGCTTTTTAAAATTCCAGTGTCAGTGTTCTCCCACCAAGGGTTATGATGGGGTCAAAACTGTGGGAGACAGTACTGTAGTCATATGAGAATAATTCACTAAAGGATGGGCAAATTAAAATATTGACTTCCTTGTTCAATTCACTAATGAGCTGTAATGGCAGAGTTTTCTATTGTGTGTCTTGGGTACACGGCAAACAATCTGTGCATTCAAGCGAACAGGAGATGTGTTGCCGCAGTGGACAAATAAGATGTTCTTTATCTTCTCTCCCCATATTTTAGAGACTTAACAATAAACTTTCTATATAGTGATTCAGGACTGTGATGGGAGTTTTTTCACCCTTCAAATGCTATTAAAATTTCAGTAGCGGGCCAAGTGTAGCTCTCATTTATTTTAAAAAAATGAAACACTGCCAAAGGAATTAGTAAACTCTGCAAAGTTCTTACTCTTTCTTTAGTTTTGTGATAGAGACAGATATAGTGGCCTTCCAGCCATCAGCTCTACTTTTCCCAATCACAATCCCACAAATTTCAATGCAACATAAGAAAGAAAAAAGTTTCTTATGGTCTGTTTGCATTACTCATTTCATAGAAAATCTAGTTCACATTTCTCACAACCTGAGCTGGCTGGCTGGGAGCAGGCACTGCTGCAGACACTGTTTGTATGCGCTACTGGAGAATGGTGATTCAGCTAAAGAAGTTTAGTTCTCAACAGAGATTTTTAGTTCAGCACTATGTCACACCAAAACAGATAAATGGCTCAGTTTTCAGAGCTGTTCTGCAGCAAATTACATGGTAGCACAAAATTATCCTTTTTTGCCTTTCAATGAGCACCTAAAAATATTCCTGGCTTAGGAAATTCCTAAATGGCTTTTTGAATAGTCTTCATTGCCTCCATGATTTTATCTTTAAATACAATCATCCTTCTATGCATATATCATTACCTAATGATATCAAGAGGCATTTTGTCCAATTAGTGTCAGACAGAATGGATTTTCCCCGGTTGTCATATATAAGGCATCAACTGAACAACACAAATTAGAAAAAAAACTTTCTTTATGCAGGGAGTGCATTCATGTTCTGGGATTTCTGTTCTGGAAGGCACATAGAAACAGTGAGAGTTTGCTCTAAATATTTAAATATTTTTAAATTTACAAAATCATCCAAATCTCACAGAAATGATGGCTATGATAAAATGATGGAGAAAAGTAGCAATTTTCAAAAGAGGTTGTTTCTTTTTCATTGAGTTAAAAAATTTTTGCTCTAACATTATCATAAATGATAAAAAAATACTGTGAGAACATGAAAGAATTTTCCAGCACCATGAATATCAACCTTAATTTCCTATTCATTATTAATGGAGTCATTTGGAAGTTGATATTCCAGAAAACTAACTAGCAGTTGTCACAGTGGTTTCCAGGCTTGAACACCAAGGGGACATTTTCTAGAAGCTGTATCTACTTGTGGGCACCTCTGGTGGGCTGGTGCTGCTGGCAAGGATAACTTCTGGAGGCTGAAAGTTTTGATCTGACAACCTGAATTTTTAATTTTTTTTTTTTTTTTTACTATGAGGGTAAATAAACTCTGAAACAGGTTGTCCAGGATAATTAGGAAGTTTCCCTCTTTGGAAACATTCAACGTCTTAATGGACAAGACCCTGGGCTACCTGATTTAATTTAGGTGGAGATTTTTTAAGCAACCTCAAAAAAAAACCTTTCAATGTTTTTTCTATGAGCTAATGTCCCTTTCTTTGAGACATGTGGTACCTTCAGAGACAATTGCTTTGTGTGAAGCTACAGCTCTTGGCTAAAATCCTGACTTTCCTGAAATCAGTGGAAAATACCTTCTGAATGTTCAGAACCTTACATATCATCACCATGGACAATAACATTGGTGTTCTGTGGCTGAACGCTGTAGCTTTAACCCAAGATTGTGTAGTTCTGCTCTTTGCTGTGACTGGTTGCATTTCTGTTCGATTGCTGTGCAGTCATTTCAGAGCAGGATTAAATTCCTTACTGCCAGGATCAACATTAAAAAAGTTAACAACTGCTTCTTACATAATCACTCCTTCTTAGAAATTTTCTTGATTTGGCACAGCAAACTGTTGGAAATCTGTATCTTTGGTGTCTAAAGCTGGCTTGCAGTAGCAAAAAAAAATGATAGTTTGAGTCTGTGCAACTGCCGATGACAGCACCCTCCAGCATATATGAGGGTTATAGTTCTGCACTCATTGCAGAACAACTGCAACTCTGATTTTCTTCTGGTTTTCTGATTCTTTATTGATATGAAAGGAGAAAATATCATCTTCCTTCCCCTTTATTCTCTTTTCTAAGTTGAGAATATACCCTGAGCAACAAAAGTATGTGCATGGAGTAATGCCATGGTGGTTTCAAAAGGTGTCTTATGTTCTGGACACTACAGTTTTACACCATGGAGCATTCAAAGATCATGAATTTTTTCTAATAGAGTTCAACTTCACATATTTTCAGGAAAGTAGACACTAGTCCCAAATGTTTCACTGAATCAATATGCATTATTGCTTTTTGCATATGAGCTACACAGGTGTGAAATGATCTAGGACTCACTGTAGTGTGGGATACTATTTCTGTAGCTGGTAGGACTGAACTTTGGTAAGGTTTCAGCCCCATCATGGTCTTTGAGCCCAAAATGTGGCTGTTCTTTACATCCAAGCACCTTGTCACTTCAGCTATTTTCTCTTAGAGATTTTTAGCATGTTTAGTAAAGCTCTTAAATGTTTGTCTCTCCCTCTGAAATCTAACTGCAAGATAAGAGATGATGTAAGCTGTAAAACAGTGTAGGAATAAACTTCTTAAATATATTTGAAAGAACTTGTTAACTTGTTTCTGTTTCAGTCTTCTGGAATATATTGTCTTCATCTAGTAGATCAGGATAGACAGTGCTGTCAAAACATAATCTTAGCAGAGCTCACTTCCCCCTTTGTTTTTTTGAGGCTTAATTAAGAAAATGCAAATACAACTGATACTAGCTTGTTAATTGGCACGCTGTTTTTTCATTAAGGTGTGAAATGCTCTTATGGAACAAAAGATACAGAATATATAAAAGATCTGCTTGACATTCACAGACAGATTCACAGGTGTGAGAAGTGCTGGAGAATTTAACTTGGACTGACTCCAAATATGAGACACTTCAGTTTCAAGAAATTTTGAGGACTTCAAGCCCTCAGTGCCCACAAGAAATATTTTTCACATCTTGAACATATCAGGTAAGAATAAGTTTGAATTCCAGTACAGTAAAGTTTGAATTCCAATACAGTAATTATTTTATTATTCCTGATTTTTGGGGTTTTTTTACTGAGATAATTGCCACAAATAAGCATTGGTTAAATGGTTACCTGGAAAATGTCTTTTATCCAGAATTTATCAGAGAGGAGATAATGCTACAAATTTATACTAAACAATGCTTAATTATGTGACTGCAAGTTATGACCAAGCTCTATGGAATTCATATTATAAGAATATTTTTAAGTATACTCCAGATATGATAATAGGTGAAGAAACATCTGTGAATTTGTGAATCCAAAAGAGTTGAAGCATAAAGTAGTAGCAAGAGAACTGAAGTGATTGTAGAGCAAATTTGAAGCAGGTCTTGGTTAAGTGATGGCTGAACAACTTTAGGCATTTAAGTTTCAGACGCAGAAACCTGTGTTCAGATCTCTTCTCCTGATTCAACAATAGTCGAAAAGCACAGAATATCTTAACAAGGAATTAATGAAGGTCCTGTCCCACCAAAGATATTGAAGCCTGTGTTAGATACACCATCTCTGAACTTTGTATAACAGCACAAAACTCTGACATTCAATTACCATTTTCCAGTTTTCATCTGTGGTTATATATAGGCTTGTACTGTGAAGAAGCATACCAATATTTCACCATGGTTAGGCTTCATTTGCCTTGAGTTGTTTTGACAAGTTGAGCAGCAATCCATAACTACTGGTGTTTTTTCAAGATCATAACTTACTCTAAAGTCACAGTTTTTTAAAGGACACAAAAGGGTCAAAATAAATCTTTAGCTAGGAGGCTGTGAATGGGTGAGAGAACATAGTGCTCAACACCCAGGCATGCTAATGTTGCAAATGTTCTTCATTTGTAATGCATCAGCACTATTCAAGTTGCAGAGTACATTAATTTGATTATAATTAGCTTATTACAGCAGAAGGAAAAAATCTAAAATAACACTGCTGTTCTGTGAGAATTTTGTGCTTGTAAATATTATGTATTCATGGACTGCTTAGGGATTTGTGGCAAACACTGGAAGTATTCGACAACTACGACTAGCATTCAATTTGTTTGTTGGGGTTTTTTCACTAATATTTTCAAAAGAAAAAACTAATCTTCTTTGTTCTTAAATAATAATGATTTTCCATTATTTACCCTGTAAAATACTCATCAACTTGTCTTCCAATTTCTACCCTATTTGTTGTAGAGAAGTAAATTAAATCAGGCAAGCCCATCAAGGTCAGAAAAGAAGCAGTCCTGACAAGGTCAACAGAGTTAGTTCAGCAGAGTAAGTTTCAGAAAGAGATGAGAGACTAAAAAATTAAAAAAAAATCTAGAAATATAAGTGCAAATTAAGAAGAAAAAAGAGGAGGAGTTTGCAATATTTTTATTAGTTAGAACATAGCTAACAGACTTCTTTTAGAACAAAGAAGAAACAAAGATGACAATAAATTGAACCTATATGTGGAAAGAAAATGTGACTCCATGCAGGAAAACAAAAAAAAATCTCAAAGCCTGTATAAGGAAGAGGTGTTAGAAAAGTTGCATTTTATGATTTAAAAGAGACTAATTTAAGGAACATACCAATATTGCAATGGAAAAGAAATGAAACAAAACCAACAAAAAAACTCAGTGACAAAACCTGGAATGGAAAAAGAAGAACATAAACTATAAAAAGGTAAGAGTATAGCAATGCAATACAGAAAAAAAAAATGTCAATGACATTTCAGCATTTTTATTACAAAACAAGTTCAAGGCTTTTTTCAAAATCCCCGGCTACCCCTCTCTATATTTTTACGAGGTGTATTTAAGCTTCCAGTCAGAATGGAGGTAGAACACCTCTTCACTCAATATTAATGAAATCAAACTTGGACATCCTTCTTCAATTCAAACTAAACTTCACCTTTATATAATAATATTATATACCACATGCAAGGCAAACTAGGTTAGGGTAAAAAAGCCCATTTATTTAAAAGTATAATATTTGGCTGAAGGTGATGAAGGAATATACAATGGGGCCAATGCTATTTCAGTGGTATCAATAGATACAAGAAAAATAACAGGACTGTGTAAAAAGCTGTGTAGTAAAATTACAAAAGGAACTTCGAAATAGAGTATGTTAGGTCCTCTCTTGCATTACCAGTCAAGTTTCCCAAAGAAAACATAGAAACCAAATCACTTAGGAAAGAAGTCTAGAATTAATAGTTGCCTATACAGGGGGGAATAACACTGCCCTAGTATGGAAATAACCATGTTGGCTCTGTATTTCTCACAGTGTCTCTCAGTCACTAAAGAGGTACCTTAATATTGGGTGTATTGCCAACACCTTTTAGTCTTAAAAGTACGAATCTACTCCTTGTTGCTGTCATTAATATTCTTGTCTGATTATTTATATAAAAATTAGATTAATATGTAAATATAGAAGTGATATTATTAAATCCTCCACTTTTTTTTTGCAGTAGTAATTGACTTTTCAGCTCCGTAGATGGAAAATTATAAAGTAGTACCTAAGAGTGCATTTCAGATAATTAATTAAATTTTAATAAATTGCCTAACTGCAGATTCGTCTCCGTGTTCACTACTGAAATATTTTTCTGTAATGAACAAGTTTATCTGGTTGATCACTTGTAGGAATTTATGCAACCTTTCAGGGGATGTTGTATATTTCTTCTTTTCTGTTTTCATCAGCAGCATTCTGCAATACTTAGAAATTGCTTGAAATTAGGTGGAAAGCATTTCAGCTCACACAGAGACGAGACTGCTGTCACTGATCTCTTCTGCTAGACAGGATTGTGTAGGGCTGCTGAGAAAGATCTTAGATTCCTTTAGCCAATATCTCTGGTTCATTTCACTAAATGAAAGGCGAAAACATGAGAATATTCAAGGTGGGCTTAGTAGTCAAGCTACAAAAAGAATTCAGGTTATGGCTCGTGGTGGAATGACTGGGTGTCTTACAGATACGAAGGTTGGAACATGGATCTTGGGCACAGACACAGCCATCACTGGGAATACCTTTTTAAGGCACATTCACACAGTTTAACTTGCCAACTGTAAGCCCAAATGCATATGCTGCTTCTTAAATACAGAACACCATTAAACAGTGTCTCCAGAAGAGGGAATTTTTACTGATTTAGAGGTTGGACTTCAACTAAACATAACCTTAATTTGCCAGCCAAATACATAGACGAAAAATGTTTTAAATCCTTACTTTTTATTTTCTCAGGTTTCAGAGATTTATAAAATGGTCTGAGCAGGTAATTTTCTCCACTCAGGATTTAAAGGTCTTAATCGTCTCTTCAAGGCATTTCTTTCAAAATGTGTGGGTGACTGGTAAGCTAAAATAGTGACTGTGTGACTTTTACTGGTTTGATATTTTTTCGCACTTTGCACAAGTGCAAACAGTATGGTACTGGAATAGACCAAGCACTAAATCTTGTAATCAAGAGCTAAAACTTCTGATTATTTTCTCTGAAGACAGGGAAAAGTTTCAGCCTGCAAGATGTCATTTTTTCTCTTTGATCTCTCCTTCAACCTGTATATGGAAGTGAAAGGAACCCCACAAAAATCTTGCAACTGTAGGACTGTCTGGGAAGTCTGCTGTACCGTTCATACCCCTTGACCACATGAAGTCCCCACAACAGGGGCTCCTTCTCAAGGTCCTTTCTCACCACACAACCAAATAACAGAGGTACAGATCAGCCCCATCTCATTCTCCAGGCATTTTAAAGTGGAGCAGCAATGTTTTGATGACTCTAAAGCTGCATTGTTAAGTCCCTCATTCAGTACGCACTGAGGAGCTCAGGTTTCCTAGTCCTGGTGGAGCTTAGGCTTGGGACAGACCCTGAGATACCCAGCCTAGTCAGGCTGCCCACCCTCTCCCCTCAAATGTGCCACAAACAGGCAGTTCTAGGTGGCTGGGAAATGCAACTGTTGATGGCAAATTTATGGCAACATGATCCCTAATGGAAAATTGCTAAGGCAATTATTTTTGACTACTTCTTGATCCTTTGAGGCTGCAGGATAGTCCTGACTTTGTGACAGTTTGCAGCTGGTAACAACTGTTGCTGCTCTCCCAGTGGCTTTGAAAGATCTCACTGCTGCTTGTTATTTAAAGGTTCTATGCAACACCAACAGTCTCTACTTTGGCAAATATTTATGTTTGTAACACAAAACTAGTAGTTGTCAATTGATGGAACTGAGAGCGAGCCAAGAGCTTTCAAAAAGACTTTTCCTGGCTTAAACTCTTGGTTTTGTTTCCACCAGCTAATGGCAACAGTTCATGCACGTGATGTTCTGAGCCCATTTAGGCATTGACTGATACTAATTCATCCACTGTCAGTGATGAGTGGCAGAAGGGATTGAATTTTTTTGAATTGTAAAATTTCCTGACCCAGATCCTACATAATATTTTACATTGTTGAGTATAAACCCATGGAAAGACATATTAATTTGAATAGTAAGTTATATTTCCCTAAATTAAATTTCTACTTAAGCTTTTTCCTCAAATGCTCCTTGTCCTTTGTGATCAAGTTAAAAATCCAAGATGTAGAAGGCAACACACTTACCATAAATATGCAAACTGACTTGTTTAGGCAATAAAAAATGAAACACACAGTACAAAGGATATGCCTTTCAGTGTTGCATTTTAATTTTGTGTGATGTCCCACAAGGAGCTACTTCAGTGCAATAGCCTGTTATATCCAAAGACCTCAAAGTGATGGAGAAATATATTATCACTCAAAAGATTCTGCTAGACTTACCTCAAAGGTGGGGAAACTAAAACACAATTAAATAACCTGTCTAGCTTTATATAGTAAATCAAATGCAGGGACAGAAATCCTTGCTTTTAGTCCTACAGTTAATGTAAAGATGGCCTCTGGTTTTGTTGCAATGACCCTGTGGATTTCAATTTTTTTTCTCTTCCCCGTTTTAGTTGTATTTGGGTTTTTTAAGATTCAATTTAAAGCTAGCACATGAAAATTAATGGAAGACAAGCAAATTTCAACAAGAAAAAATAAACACAACATTATTGCTATTGTTACTGTCATTATTTCTTTTCCTTCAGGCCCCTTCCAAACAGGGCCATTTGAAGAATCATCTCTAATTCTCAGCCACAAGAATTTTGGGCAGAGTTTCTACAGGACACAGCAATATCCCTTTTTTTATTTATATCTCAAGTTTATGGAAGTGTGATTCCAATTTGCCCTTTGAAAACCAGACCAAGAAGTTTTGCCACATCTCTTCCTCTCAAACGTTTCTCTTGGCTTTGTGGGCAGCTTGTGAGTTGTGTCTATTGCCAGTGCCTCTGCTGTGTTTGTGCCTTTGATCAGCACACTGAGTTTGGCCTTGCTCCAGCACGACACCTCACACTGTACTTGCCCTGCTCAGTAGTAGTGACTGCAGCCAAGGTCCATCCCATGGGGCACCTGGAAAAAACAGGTCCTCACAGGACAGCAGGAATCTGACATTTTTATTAACATCCTTCTCACCTTCTCTTTATAGCAGTTACTGCCTTGTACCAAGAGTGCAGCTAGGCTTAAGAATACATAAAATTGAGTCAAAACAATTAAATGAAACAAAAGTGTAACCAGAGTTTCAGGGAAAGAAAAGTACAAGGAGAGAACCCACTGTTTTCTGAACCCCTTTTTTTTTTGTAATTAATACTGCCTACAGTGAAAATGGCAAGCCTTCCTTTCCTGTAATAGTTAAGAATTGCTGAACATGGTAGGGAAATGAAAAAGAGAGTTCAGAAACTGTTGCATTACTGACAATGTTAGCTGTACTACTTTGGTAAGAGAAAAGAATTTCAAAGACCTTGAGGATTGGCACGAAAGGGAGAAAGAAAGAAAGGCAGGGCAATTTGACCCATTGACAAGACAGTGTGAAATGGCAGAAGCAGAATCAAAAGAGGGATTTTCTGTCTCTGTGAGCAGGACAGAAGAAAAGCAATTTGTTCCTTGAGAGTGAAGAGCTGTAAAGAGGGTATACAAAAGAATATCTGCTCTTAGAAAGCACTTGATAAAATAACCTTGCACTTGTGTGAAGGGATACCTCTGCAGCTAACACACTGCACGCATCTCAGCATGGAAAGACACTGGACTTTCACAGAATGTTTGAGGTTGGAAAGTGTTTCTGGAGATCACCCTGTCCAACCCCTTCACTCAAGGAGTGCTGCCCAGAGCCTGTTGCCCAGTACAATTTGTGAATATTCAATTAACAAAATTAAAAATACATGGGGTCCCGTGGTTGGGTCTCCTGTTCTAATAATAGCAATTTAGAGACAGGTAGACAAAATTCCTAAAGAAGAATTATCCTGTGTACTTACATGAAACCAGTCACTCAAAAAGCATTCAAAAGATCTGCATTTAACAAACAGAATTATTCCTGCAGGTTTTGATCATTTGTGTTCTGAAATGTCTTGGTTTAATTATTCATTTACAGTAGAGGACCTTTCCAACTGAAGGAAATGCAATATTCATACCTGTGGCTACAGGTAAGAGTGAGTTTTGAGATGTGTCTGGTGATAATATTTGTGCTGATGTATGCGTGTGCTGCAGAGGGATGCATCTCCTTTTCATCTCCATTACCACATGTTCCATGAATGCTGACCATGATTTGCTGATATTTGAGAGGTATGCTTAACTTCCAGTAGGACAATGCCAACAAAGAGTGAACTAGCAATACAACACTGAAAACCCTAGTAATTGTCATACATAATGTATTTTGTGATAATCCCATGTGTTTGCTACTAAATGGCTTCAACTTTTGTCAAGATTCTGATCTTTTGAGGACTGCAGATGGTAAGAAAGAGAATGCAAAGGAGGAAAGGCTCATGGCACTTGTCTCCACCTTTGTTCTTGGTGGAATAACCAGATTTATACTAAGCTAGCTGCTGGCTTTTTCAGACTTCACAGTGAGGCAGTTTTGCTCACAGGGCTGATGCATGCTTGGTCGTTTGGCTGGCTCACATTACAAGCCCACTGTTGTGGTTGCTTATATGAAACAGCCACACATGAATGGAAGCACAGCCCATGACTGGACTTTCCCTTAAGAGGTCTGCAAGAGGCAATATCCTCCACAAGCTGGTGGGTGCACTCGTGAACATCATGTAAAAGAAATGGCTTGATACTGGAAATGTCTCTTCTTGTGTGCCCACCTAGAGAGAAATCTTAAGAAGACTTTATTCAATTGACTTCAAGGGCAGTGTCCCCTGTCCTGGGATGCCATTCAGCACTTTAGGCTTTCTCCAATATCCAAATCTTAGTTTTCTCATGGCCCATTGGTCCCAGTTGCACCACCTACCAGTAACTGAGTTTATGTCAAAATGGTGACGCTTATCTGTACACTAAAGGAAGCTAAAGCATCTTGTTTCTAATGCCAAACCAAGATATGATTAGACTGTTTGTTTTACTTTTTGAGGGAAAACACACAAGTTAAAAAATTAAAATTTAAAAAAACCTGTGACCTAAGGTGTAGTAAAAATTATTTATTAGGTTAAATCTTTGCAATTATGATATATTTCCTCATATTTCAGTTTTTGCTGAACATTGAAAAACATTATTTTTCAATATAAACAATGAAAACAAATAATATAAAGCATGTGGACAATGTAAACATGTAAAAAAAGGACTGTATGAGTATTTTTGATATCTATTTGTATGATTTAAGCCCAGCCAGCAACTCAGCACCACACAGCCTCATCTCTACATTAGGATGGGAAACAGAATCAGAAGGATAAAAGTGGAAAAACTCATGGCTGAAGGTAAAATTTAACAGTTCAACTGGTAAAGCAAAAGCCATGCATGCAAATAAAGCAAAGCAAATTAAAGAATTCATTCACCACTTCCCATGGCAGGCAGATATTCAGCCATTCCCAGGAGAGCAGGGTCCCATCACATACAATGATGTCTTGGGAAGACAAACATCCTGACTCCAAACATCCCCTTCTTCTTCCTTCCTGCCCCACCTTTATATACTGAGCATGATGCCATATGGTCTGAGATATCTCTTTGTTATTTGGGGTCAGCTGTCCCATCTGCATCTCCTCCCAACCCTTTGTGCATCTCCAACCTGTATTATCAACATTGTTTCCAGCAGAGATCCAAAACACAGCCTCATACAAGCTGTTGTGAAGAAAATCAACATTATTCCAGTGAAACCCATTTCAGCAAATCAACTTTATTCCAGTAAACCCATTTCAAACCCAGAAACTCTGCTTCTGTGAGTCTTGAGCTTTCTGGATCTCAACAAAGATGACTTGTGAAATTTACAACTTACAAAATTCTGTCACTTATCTGCCTAAAAAAAATATTTTCTTCAATAAAACCATTTTCTTCTGCTATAAAACAATAAAACAGCTACTGAGACATAGTCTAAACTTTGAGCAAAAAAGTCTTACTAGCAAGAAGTATTTACTAGTTTCTAGAGGTGTGTCTGAAGCAAATCAAGAGTTAGGAAGCAGGATTGATTGAAAAAAAAGGAATAATTCATGTGGCTAGTAGCATGTTATGAAAACATCCTTCCCCTATTCTGATATTGTTTTGTCCCTCAGCCTGGCTGAAGCTGAGTAAAGCTGCAGAATAGTGGCTGCTTGTAACTCACTGAAGTAGTACTCCTCCTCAAGAAACCACAAATAGACTATTTATTTTTTGTCTGTTTCTTCTTTCATTTGTTTATTGTTCAGTACTATGTCCAAGACATATTCATGTGATTCTTATGAGACCTCTTGTGTGGAACATGAGAACACTGACCTTAGCTTGTGCCTCTCATTTTCTGGCTTAGTCGAAAATTCAGTGCAGTAACTCAGGTAACTTGTCAGAGCTAGGTTATCACAGGGACTTACTGGATCTTAAACAAAAAACCTTTCCTGAGCTGTACTGTGAAGTGAGATGTTCTGCTAAGGGGGAAAACAGAGTGCTTGAAATAGCACTCTGATGTGACTTATGATGATACTGAAGTGCACTTAGCTGTTGAATGTGATATGTGTAAGTCAGTATCCATGTGGACTACATATCTTTTGCAGTACTTTAAGCTGTAGTTTTATATAGTTTAAGCTGTAATTTTATATCCAATGTGTCCTTTTAAAAATACATACAGTAGAAGTTATGTGTTCATGAAAAGTATTTTAAGGTTTTTTGATTCAAAGGTTGCATGGATATTAAATCATAGGCTGGCTTATTAATTACACTGATGTATGAGAAAATAACATAGCAGACATTTGCAGAGAATCATAGCCATCACTTATCTGTGTTTTCAAATTCTAGATTCAAAGACAATGAAGCCTGTGTTTAGACTGTAGTCTACTTATTTTCAAAAATTTTGACATTGAAGATAGTTTGCAAAATTGACCAAGACACTTCATCTACCAATAGTTGTTACTGTTATTTATAGTTTCCACAGCCTTGTTCAATCTCATAAACTAGAAAAATGAAGTAGGTCTATTTAGGGACAAAGATCTTTAAAAGACTGAAATGCAGAAAAATTAAAAAATTATGTATTCTGCAGTTCATACTAGACTGAGTTTATCATTCAATTTGATTTAAATAGTTAATCCACTGAAATGATAAGTCAGAGAAATTGTGAGTGAGTGAGGAAAACCGGATTCACTTCCTTACAGTAATGACTGTCACAAAATCCTTTTACTCTTCTCTATACTCTTCTATGATGAAAGATACAAATAAAAGTATAAAGTATGTTAAATGATAAAATACAGATCTAGATTTTATCCTGAACATTCTCCAGACATCTTAAATTTAACAGGAAAAGGGGTTTGAAATGCAGGAGCTTTAAGTTAACTGATCCCATGCAAAGAACACAGAATGTATCTGTCATTGTTTTCATTTGTGAATTGGGTTTTTACGGACAGATTTTGGCATTGGGGATGGGGGCTGCAGGAGTTCCTTCTGTGAGAAGCTGCCAGAGGCTTCCCCAATGTGTGAAAGACTCAATTTCCAACGGCTCCAAGAGACCCACCGCTGGCCAAGGCTGAGCCCATCAGTGACAGTGGCAGCATCTCTGGGATAACACAGTTAAGGAGGGGAAAGAATTCACAGCACAGGAGCAAATTGCAGCCCAAGACAAGACAAGTAGAATATGTGAGAGCAACAGCTCTGCAGTTCAGTGAAGGAGGGGAAGGAGGTGCTCTGGGGCAGAGATTCCCCTGCAGCCCTTGATGTAGACCACGGTGAGACAGCTGTGCTCCTGTAGCCCATGGAGGGTCCACAGTGGACCAGAGACCCACCTGCAGCCTGTGGAGGACCCCATGCCAGAGCAGAGGGATGCCCAAAGGAGTCTGTGATGCCATGCTATCCCCATGCCAAACCAGGCTGTTGGCAGGACCTGTGGCTCATGGAGTGGGGAGCCTGCACTGTCAGGACGTGTGATCCTGTGGTGGACCAAACCAGAGCAGTCTGTCCCTGGAGGACTGCACCCTGTGAAGGGACCTACGCTGGAGCAGCTCATGAGGAACCAAGCCTATAGGAAGGGCTAACATAGGAAAAAGGGCTAACATGGAAGAAGTCCATGGAGGACTGTCTCCCATGGGAGGGACCCCACAATGGAACAGGGGAAGTGTGAGTAGCCCAGCCACTGAGAAAGAGGGAGCAGCAGAGACAACATCTGGTGAACGGACCCCAACCCCAACCTCCTGTGCAGCTTGGACGGAGAAGGCAGAGAATTCTGGAGTGAATTTGAGGCCATGTCACAATCCACCAAAGGGTGATTTATTTATCAATTTACTAATCCCATCATGGAAGCAGCATAGCCCATAAGCAACAAACTTCTGGCTTTAGAATATGATTCATTCAACCCATAACAATGAGGACTATTGGCATAAAATTTTGCAGTCTGTGCTCATCTGCTTTTAAGGCTAAACTTTGACCATAATCTTGTGATATGTAATTTGGCAATAATGGAACATGAGATATAATAACTCAGCAAAATACATGCCAGTGGAATTCCGCTAGGCCAGCAAAAGTATTTATTTGTGTGAAACATAATAAAAGAGGTTTATATAATCCTATAGTAAACATTTAAAATGGAATATAGGAAAAAAAGAAATCCTAAGTTACTTGTCAGCTCTGACAAAGCATAGTTGAGCAAATTTATTTCTAAGACTGTAAATCTCCTTGCCTAGTGTTTGACAGGTTGTGAAGGGTAGTTAAAGACTAAGTCCGTCTGAAAGCAAGGAGTTAAGTCAAAAGCATCGGATTTTTGCACTCCAGCTTCTTTCAGCTAATGCAGCTCAAACAACTGATTCAGGCAGCAAACAGAAATTCTCTGACATGCAGTTATTGGTGTAATCATAATCCAACAGAAATAACAAATCAATCATAAATTGTACCTGCAGTTATTTAGAAGATCTAGCAAATGTATCATAAAGCATATATTTAAGAAAAACAATTTTAACCATACTCTTGACATCAAAAATTGTTTCTGTTTAAAGCAGTATTCCAAGGTGCAGCCTTCTGAAACATGGAACTGAGAAAAGCTGTTACCTTAGCTATAGATAAAATTGTATGGGAACCAAGGTGCTATTAGAGCAAGGAAGACCTTGCAAAATTATTTTGTTTTACATATCCGTATCTCCACCTGCTGCTCTTTAAAGGCAGTGATGCTAAAGTTTAAGAACAGCTGCTTTTGCATGCCTTGTATCATCAGAGTGAAGCTTGCAAACGTGGTCTCTGACTTGTATTGAAATGACCTTAAAAGAATGACAGAAGCAGTTGCACGCTTGCAATTGATTAAATGTGAAATACCAGTTTCTGCTGCTGTTTCCTTCTTTGAAAGACAGTAGTTGTCCCTCATTAATCTTTCATTAAAATAATAATCCTTCACTGAAGGGTAATACCCTTTAATTTGGATGAAGAATGATGGCTTTTGACAAAGTTTTCTTACCTGGCTAATCAGAATGCACTAAATAGTGCACTTAGTAACTCCTCAACTTAACCATTATGGATCTTTTAATGTTGTTAACGTCAACTATGGCTTGTTTTAGGCATAAGAAAAAATCAGCAGCTTGGTGAAATTTAAAAATTTTGACTAGCTTTATGTTGGCACAGAAAAAAAAGCCTGATTAGCTCTAGCCATAAAATTAATTCATACTCTGCAGTTTCATCCAGCTACTGGTGCTAATTATATATAAAAATAAAATCTACTTTATTGCATAAAACCAGTTTTTCAAGTCTATCTTGCACATTTTATATAACTTTTAATTTCAATGCATGCATGTGAACTTTGCCTTCTGATCTGAAATCAGTGCCAGTGACTGATTCATCAAAACTCTGGCAAATATTGCAAGCCTCTTCTCCTGAACAACTGTAGGATGGAAGGATGATACAAGGCACAGATGTTCTGAATATTTCTGTTTTCTGCTGATCTGTTTTTCTGTGATTTTTTTTTTAACAGATTTTCTGTCGTCATTATGTGAAGTCTTTGTTTTCCCCTGCAACCAGAATGACTGACTGACTCTGCAACCTGCCTGGAGGTTTGTGACCTCATGTTCCTCTCTCTTCTCACTTACCTAGCACAGCAAGTTTCTTGCTTCTTTGATTAAGGGATGAACAATTTATTCTCTGTGCATACCACTCATACTGCACTTTTCTTTCTTAGTCATCTTTTATGGACCCCTAAGAGATAGCCCAAGAAACTTCAATCACACATTGAATAAACAGAGTATTAGATGTTCTTTGGGGAAAAAAAAAAAAACAACCAAAGAAAAACCCCACCCAAACAAAACAAAAAAAAAAGAAAACAAAAAAACAAACCAAACCAAACCAAAAACCAAACCCAAAAACAAACAAACAAACAAACAAAACCAAAAAAAACCCAACACAAAACAAAACAAAAACCCACAACAGGAAAAAAGAGAATTACAGAGTTTCAGAGTTTGCTTTCCTTCTGCTTGATGTGGAATTAACATGAGTTACATGCTTCCTATTATTATTATTTATTGATACAGGCAACTCCTGCACAGTCAAAAGAAAGTACAGTGAAGCCAAATAATCCTAGATCATGGTATATTATCCATTTATTGCTAAGGGAAATAAACCACATTTTTAAATTTCATCAAAGGAAAGATTTTGCAACAAACCTGACCTATGGTATTCTATGTAATATTTTGGGTTTGGTTTTCAAATTTTGAAGTGTATATTTAATAAATACATTTCATGTTGTTACATTTATCAGCTACAATTGAAGTGGTATGTATGAGATAATTACATTTCTGGTCACAGTGTCTCCTAAGTTTTTTAAAAATAAGCCCTTCAATTAAAATTGTCAGATTTCCAAAAGAAATTTTTAAATGTATCTCTTATGTCTTGTTTAAAAGGCATGGGTTTCTATCCAGTCATCATTTTGATATGGAAATGAGTACAGAATTCAGACAATGTTCTCGCATTAGAAACAGAAAAGTAGAGTACTGGAAGCATCCAAATTTTTTTTTCATAGATGATAGCACTCCCTAAACTTTGTCTTCCTTTTGCAAATACAGGAATAGAATGGTAAATGAGCCTTCCAAACAGTTTATCATTTTTCTTATCCATATAAATTTGTGCAAGTATTGCTCCTTTTCAGGCAACAAGTAACAGGAATTTTTGCCATATTTCATGTTAAATTGATCCTGAGATTTCAGATATATTTGGGTAGTTTCCATTAGTTCTGTTGCCACTAAGGGACTGAAAAGTAAGCCACACACTTCTTTTGAGACACTGTTTTATTAAAACAGCTCTGTTAACTGACAGATGTGAAAGTCACAGCTGTCTTTGACAAGATATTACATTTTGGAGCTCTGGTCTCATCGAGGTGGTTATTCTGAAAAATAGTATGAGTATTTAATAGCAATAATGACACTGGCACTGGTAGGTGAATGCAGCACATGCTCCAGCTTTTTCTATGCCTGACTATTCTCATTAAATAATAGGATCTTTACTTTACATTTCAATTGCTAAGTGAAAAAATACTTTTTGAATTGGCACAGGAGCACCAAACCCATGATAGAATCCTGACAAGTCCTTACAAAGAGTAAGCAGTAAGACCAATTTTTCGCATTTTTTTCACTGAAAATATAATGAAAGGCAAAATATATTTACAGAACATCACTCATGTATTAACTATGAGAGTCTGATCATGACAAATGATGCACTGCATACATCATCTATGCTGAGTAAGTGTGAGTGTTCCCAGCTCTTTAAACACCAATTTTTCAATTCTTAAGTGTTAGGTTTCTAGCAAAGTGCAGGAAAGTTGTTTTGCTTTGACAAGCAAAGTCCTTTATGCCATCACTAGGCTCATTGTTTCAGCAGAAGTTTTGTAATACTTGTGCCAAATCTTAAATATAATGCTGTAAATTCCTCTAAGTGTCACACCACTGAAATAAACAACCAAATATAGACAATAAGAAGCTCAGCCAAACTGCTGCAAAATTTAAAACCTCCAAACCAAAGCTGTATGCTTGCATACTGGTGTGAACTGGTGCATTTACTAAGATACAGCAGGAAAAAATAGTGAACATGCAAAATTTTGCAAAGTAGGATGGCACAATGCAAATGCCTGAAAGAATTAAAAGCAAATACCTGCTTTGTTCTGATGTCCTAGGGCCATGGCACTTTTTAGCAGGTGGTGCCATATGGATCTATTTAGCATTGCTCTTTGTTCCTACATTAATATTTCCACTACAGTACTTTGTCCCATTATAAAAGGAAAATTTTGCACATGTACAACAATGAATGAGAAAATTGAATAAATTATTTGACTGTTGCAATGGTAGGAATATACATTAATTGGACAAGGTTGTGGTATAAGAGAGAATCCTGAAGTGGCTGGTACTGCAATTCTAAGCTAAAATGTATTCACAGTATGGCACTCCAAATATCTGGAAGAATAACCATAGACATTAGAGTAATTGTTTCCCTGCAAATATATTAGGATATAATTTTTGAGCTCCTGGGAATCAGATATACCTATAGCTACACTGGAAGCTGTATTCTCAAACCATGTAAAGGCAGAGTATTCTGCTGCTGGGATGTTCAATCGATAAAAACATTAACTTTTATCTACACTTGGTCTAAACTTGCAACAAAGCGATGTACACAGACTTCTGAAACCTTTTCTTGTCCTATACACTTCCCTATGAAAATTAGACTAAATTAAATAGTTTGACATCTGTTAAGGATTTCTTCTCCAATATTTATTAAAATAATCTTTACAAAAAATTATAGACTCGAATATTTTAGAGGGATCAGTATACTTGTTGCAGAATGGCATCTTGCAATTAATTATGTGAAATTATCTTGAAAGAACTGATTGAAATTCAGGAAAGTAAATTCAGGATTGTACATCTAAACAGAAATAATTAATTATGCACATTCATGATGGGTCCCAACAGGTTCTCAAGTAGTTCATGCTGCAAAGGAAACAATCCTCATTGCATTTATATATAACCCATAAGATGTGTGAAACAGAATCTTTGTGCTATTGATAAAGCCTTAGCTACATTGCAAATGAACATATATATAAAAGTATCAGGGAATTTGAGATTGCTTTGACTGCATTATTCAGAAGTCTGACAAATTTAAAACAATTTTAAAACAAAACTTTATTAAACTGACATTTTGTTAACAGTACTAACAGTTTATTTAATTTATTATGTACTAGTAGTCATATTAACTAATATTAACAGTTCTTTTATGTTATTGCTACTCAACTCTACCTATATAAAACTGTTTGTCCATAGCACCTATGTCACTTGAGCTGCAACTGCAGAACACCAGGGTGCTCATGGTACATATTTAGTAGTGATAGGCCACGAATCTGAGGGGTTCTTGGTCTCCAGGTTTATTCTCAGTCTCCTCCTTTTATTTTTATTTGTTGTTTTGCAAAATTCACTGCTTGGATCACTGCATAAACATTTTCCAATGCCTGCTATGTGAAGTGCACAGATCTCTGCTTGATAGGTTAGTGGTCAAACAGCTCACACTCTTCAGCAAAATGCCCATACTTAGTGTTTAGCTATGTCAGCACTATGTCACAAAGTATTTACATTATTTTAGTACATGTAGATTTCAATTCAAGACAAGCTAATATTATTGTATCCTAATCAATATTTTTTTGTAATTTACATCACAAGCCTTTTTTTTTGATCACAGCCAGAAATTCCTGTCTAGTTTGGGGCATGAAATATAAAAAGAGATGCAGGTATATCGCAAAAAAATGCAGAGAAGACCAGTGAAAATGATTGGAGATTTAGGAAAATTGGTTTATGAAAAACTGGGATTTTTCAGCCTATGATTTTATTTTTTTTTTTTTTGTACAGCCTCTCTGAGTGTTATTAAGCACAGATAGAGCACTTGCCAGGACCAAGCCTGGCTCTGCAGCACCTTGATGCCATGGGTACTGCTGCAGAAAGCATCCTGTACAGGATTCATGACAGACATAAAGTTGATAGGCTAAAGCCTATTTGTCACACAAACACGCAGATGTGTGCATGACAGCTGGGCCAGAGGGTGAAATTGGGAAAGCAAGGAGAATGCCAGAAAATCCTGAAATCCCAACTGCTTTGAGATTTCCCTTGTGGTTTGACTGACATCAGTATAACCATGTGCTTGAATTCTCCTTTCTGTGGTGAAGCTGAAACAGACATTGAAAAATAGAAGTTGAAAATAGATCTTCTGTGAAAAAAATATTTTTCAGTTAACAAGTCACAGAACTCTCGTGCACTTTCACAGTATCCCTCAGTGTGACTATTGCTGACTGTGATCTTGCTTGGAGGGGTAGAGATGTATTGAGAATCTCAGCAGAATGAAGGCCGCACAGATACTAACTAAGATATTTACTAAGGCCTTTGTAAGCTTATGGATATTTATTTCATATTGTTGTGGCGTGATCACCCCTCCTTCCCCCACCCCTGCCGATCACTATCTATCACTCCTGGAATTCCAGAAGGGTGTCAGTGATTGGCAGGTTCAAAAGATGCTCTCTACACATGAAGAGACATTGGCCATCCAGGTGTCCTTTGTCCCTTAAGGTCTCCTCACCTGTACCTGGCTGGTGGTTCCTGTCCCCTCCCCTCCCCCCCTCCCCTGGTTAAAAGGATGAGCAACCACCTGGTCAGGGAATTCTGTTGGAGTTGTTAAGATGTTCAGAGGCCTGTAGGCTAGAATAAATATTCTGGACTAAATTCTCCATCAGAACTGGCTCCTTTCCTTCACCAGCGCCTTAAAGCTTCTCCTGCAGAGGAAATCCTGGAGCGAGCATCCCCGAGGAAACTCATCCCACTGCTCCCTGAGCCCAGCGTGCCCGGACTCGTCTCTGTGGTCCCAGCTACATCACCAGCTGGCCAAAGCAGCTCTGGGGTGAAACACCACAGCAGCTGCTGTGTGGCTCAGTAGCGAGGTCCAGACAAGCCAGGAAACATCCTGACAGCAATATTAGACACTCCAATACATATTTTCTCATGTATAAAAGACAAGTATTCTCATCATGTTAATATTGTCTTAAGAATAAATAACTTGCTCTGTTCTTGCCTGGTAAGATACTGCAGTGCACACAGACACCTGGCATGATGGGCTTTTGCTTAAAAAAACACAAGCTAAATAGGCATTAAAATCTGCAATTTTTCTACCAATTAGAAGGATGCATTAAGCGTCTGGGCTGAAGAAGCTTCATCACTGGGGTATATGACCCTGGATTTTCTAGGTGTCTGTAAGGACAGGGAAAGAAACTCCTCCTGGCACAAAAATCAATATCATTGTTCATGATGAGCAAGTGTTTCTATCTTTGTCTTCTAACAATTCTATCTTTATAATCCACAAGGCTTCAGTGAGACTTCCATGCTCTTATGTGAGGATAAAACTTGATTTATAATATTTAATCTATGATATAAATTGGTTTTGGTGATAGCTTTGTTTCCCATTCTTTCTTCTGTAGGAAGTAGTTGAGTTGTTTTCTAAAGAAGACAGTTTGAGAATATTGTCTTTGTGTACATCACCTGGTCAGCTTTTACTTTCAGAAAATTTAAAAACATTTTTTACACATCACTAAATCATACAAGCCTCCTCTTTTTAGAAATGTGTCCTGTCCCAAAGATACCCTGGAGCTGACAGATTATAGTCCTACATAGGCTTAATATTATTTTTCAAGAGACTGAAATAAAAAAAAGCCATTTATAGTCTATCCTCATATAGGATAGATGTAGGCTCCTCATACAGGATAAGCACGTTAGATAGGAAAGGCTAGACTTTGACCTGTAAATTTTATGTCTGTTATAAACTACTTACAGATCCTTGTTGGGTGTATATGAAAGCCAGCAGCTGTTGGGCTGCCCTGGACTCTGCGTCTACCAAAGCAATATAGAGTACTGAGAATTTATTTAGTTTTAACTATAGAATCATTGAATGGATTGGATTGGAAGGGACCTTAAGGATCATCTAGTTCCAAACCCCTGCAATGGATAAGGATACCTTCCACCAGACCATGTTGCTCAAAGCTCCATCCTGCCTGGCCTTGAACACAATTTGCAACATTAATCTGAAGTTTTAATCTCAGAAATCATTGCAGTAAATTGAAATGCAACTGTCAAGATAACGAAACCCGTGTAACTAATACATATAGTCTGACCATGCTTTCCAAGAGAGGGCTTTAAAAGCCTTTGCCATGTAGGAATATGTTAAAAAATAATATGCAGCCCATTAGGAATATAAATATTATTCATTTTTCCACTCTGTACTAGAAAATCTGACACTAAGAGGTGAAATGTTGTTATTGCTTGAAAAACAATTATCCTACACTCATTTTAAATAAGAACATTCCTGCAGATTTTATTCCTTTGTCCAGTGTGGTTTTTCTTCTCTGTCAGTTATCTGTTGCTGTTTTTTCCCTTTTTATACATCAGTGGATTTCATCTCAGCAATATTGCAACTTTTTCTGGTCTTCATCCTCTGTTGAGCAGAGGAGATGTTTTTATTTCTTTCTTTCTTTCTTTCTTTTTCCATCGTGGCTATTTTATATTCTATGTTTTTAAAATTATTTTTAAGAAAGACTCGTGTTTAAAAGCAAAGTGTCCTAAGTACATTTTTATAAATTATTTTATGCCCTCTCTTGGCAATAAAAGTAAATTCTGAATTGCTTTAGCAAGAACTATAAAAATGTAAATTGCTAAGATGTGATTTGGTCTTATTGCTTAAGCTGAGTTCTAACAGCTAAATCTAGAATATATTGCTGCTGAAGCTCATTAATACAGGATAATTTACATATTCTGAAGGATCCTGTTGTAGTCTCTTCTTCTCAGTTAATATAAGATGAATGAGAAAAAGCTCCAGAGGACATCTAAATAAGGTTCTGATTTGGAAAATTTTTCCTTCATTCAAAATTTAAAATTCCTTTAGAATTATATCAGCTTATAGTGTCTTATTACCCTGTTTTTATTTTTTGAAGGGGGTTTCAAATAATTAAATATATTATTTTATTTCATATGGGTTGCAATTTTAGAAAAAAAAAATTATAAAAAGAAACATAAAGCTATTGTTTTGTCTTTGATTCTTAATGATCCAAATAAAATGTAATACAATTTTCCAATCAGATCTCTGTGATGTCACAAGAAAAATGTATATGAGTACCAAAAGTAATACTCTGTATTTTTGTAGGAATTTTGTAAAATTATTCCAGTTTATGCTGCAATAGAGCAAAATAGAGAAAACTATGGATTTTTTTCCCTGTATTAACTGTTTGACATTACATCCTAATCCAGCCAGTCACGTGTACTCTGCACATGAATAACCTTGAGAAAAAGAAATTTGCAAAAACATAAAGAAGATAAGACTATATATTTCACAGATTGTATATAGTGATTGTGCAAGTAGTGATATTTACTTCAGAAGTGGACATTCTTTTAATTTAAATAGGCTACTTAAACACTATTTTTCAGTAGAAGCAGTTCAACTTGTCAGTAATAATCTGATAGATTTCAACAGGAGAAGATAGACTCTGCAAAAAAGCTGAAGATGTTGGACAAATTTCATGGTGCAATGAACATAAATTTGACAGATGGAACTTGCTGGCATGGGATATTTTCAATCTTATGATGCAAAATAGACCAGACATTTGAGTAGATGTTATCTTCAGACCAGCTACCTAGAATGGAATTGACAAGCAGTGAAATCCCATCAACTGTTTACCAGCTGCAGTCAGTTATAGGGTTTTGGATATATTATAGGGGTTCTTGCATATTAGTGGGTAGTACAGCCAGCAGGCAGAGCTGCACAGGGCTAACCCAGCACCACCCAGCTCACAGGTATGATCACATCAAACAATTCCAGTATCAGGCTCACAACCTAAGCACAGCTGCTCCACTTATTTCAGACATATCACTTCACTGGTGATAAAGAACACAAAGACCTCTAGGCATTCTCAAGAGGAGAGAAACAGATTGGTAGAAGGCAGAATGTACTTCCATTTAAACCATTAGGTGATTTTTCCACTCTTTTTTTTAGATAAGCCTGACTTTCACCATAATAACTCTTCAGTGAACTTCAAATGAAGTGAATGACTGCAGATCTGACAGGTATGATAAAGCTGCAGTTTACAATCTAAATTCTGTGACTACTGCTGTGGTTATTGAAATTTTTGTGTAAGGAAAAAATATATGATTCTTGACTTCATCTTGAGGATATGTGTTACCAGTGCACAAAGATGCACAAAATTTTGGCTAAGCCATAGGTACATGTGTTGTTAAACAAATGAAGTCTAGTAAAACCATGGACATTTAGATTTGACAAGATTTACAAAAATACCTGCAAAACGCTGTAGAATGAATGGTTCTAATATTACTGACATAGTTTATTATACTCATAATATTAACATTGAGGAGAATTCTGCTAATATATCCTGAAATTTTTCTAGAAAGTAAATATAATCTCTTCCAGATTGGCACTGGAACTGCACAAAAAATTCACACTTAGAAAAGAAGGGATTTACATTAAAACAGTCGACAAGTTTACATAAAAATTAATTACTTTAAGAATAGATAATATAATATTTAATTTTTATAAATCCAACTTCAAATAATGAATTATTCTTCCTCTTAATTCACATTTATACCACTTAGTCATCTTATCAGCCCTCTAACATGCCATAGAGCTAGCTGTTCACTGCTCAGAAAATTGATATAGCAGTAGTAAAAAGCCAATTGTGATAATGTATAGCATTTCTTTTATATATTGCACCCCCACTCTGTGGGTATGTCATCATTTCTACAGATCCATTAGCTGGTATCAGGTAAGATATTTTGTTCTGTAAATTGACCAAAGGAGTCTTTTGTTATGCCCTCTAATTTTTGCTTGCAGGGAAGCAAGCAGTCACAGACTCTGTCAGAATCACAGAAAAACCTTGGCACCCCACAAGTCACTCAGAAAACTGCATACTACCAGCAATGAGATGGCAGCAGGTAACTGACCACGCTTATTCACACAAAGAGCCAGCATCTGTGACTCTGATGGAAAAAAACACACTTGGTGCAACAGTGTTTAGGCAGAGGAGCATTCTTTGCTACTAGAGTTTATGAGATCTTGGTTATATCTCATTCTGACACTTTAATTAGAAACTTAGACTTAATGCTTTTATCTTTTCTATTCTGTGATAAATGCAAGCAGTAGTTTGGTCGAGGTTTCTAAACATATTCAGGCACTTCAAGATGTAAACAAAACTGTAGCAGGATTTACAAAGTCTCATAGAAACTAATTAGGAATTTAATAGCCAGGTGCTTCTGAAATTGTAATTGGGTGGATATTTAAATTTTTAACAGCCCCCTTCAAATAAAAATCTGAGAAGTATAGGCTCTAGAAGAAAAATAAAGATATTTATTTAAACTTTTAAATTAAATTTCAAATTAAATATGCCTAGAAACTTTATTTATTTGGTTGTTTATGTCTCTGATTCAGATTGCTTTGCTCTTTGTGTAGCAGTGCAGTGAGAATCTCCACATGCATTAATGCAATTCAGTGCAACTTATTTTTCGTAGTGGCTTTTATATCATATGCTCTAAAACCATCCTTTTTTTGTATGATAGACCTTATGACAGTGAACAATAAACAACTGAACAACAGTAAAGAAAATACATTTTATTTTCAAGGTAGATAATTTGTGACATCTTTGGGAGGGAAAAACAGTAGTGATGGGTTGATATTGGCTGGGTGCCAGGTGCCCACCAAAGCTGCTCTATCCTCCTCAGCTGGACAGGAAAGAGAAAATGTAACAAGGCTCATGGGTTGAGATCAGAGCGGGGAGGGATCATTCACCAGTTTCTGTCAGGCAAAACAGGCTTGATTTGCGGAATCCATTTTAATTTATGGACAATCAATGGGAGAAAATAATGAAAAATAAACCCAAATCTTAAAAACACCTTCCCCCTATCCCTCCCTTGTTCACAGTCTCAAGTGCAGTCCATAAATTCTCTACCACCTCCCAGTGCAACAGCACAGGAGGATAAACTGTGGTCATTTCATCACCTCTTGTCTCTGCCACTCCTTCCTTCTCAGGGGAAGGACTCCTCACACTCTTCCCCTACACCAGAGTGGGGTCCCTCCCATGGGAGACAATCCTCCATGAACTTCTCCAAAGTGTGTCCTCCCCACAAGTTACAGTTCTTCATGAACTGCTGCAGCATGGCCCCTTCCATGGTGTGCAGTCCTTCAGGAGCAGCCTGCTATAAGGTCACAACTCCTGCCAGTAAAGCTGTTCCAATGTGGCCTCCTCTCTCTCTCCACGGGGCCACAGGTCCTGCCAGGAGCCTGCTGCAGTGCAGGCTTCCCACGGGGTCAGAGCCTCCTGTGGGCACCCACCTGCTGCCCCACAGACTCCAGCAGGGGCACAGCTGCTTCACCGTGGGCTGCAGGGAATCCCTGCTTGGGCACCTGGGCCACCTTCTCCCCCTGCTTCTTCACACACCTTGGTGCCTGCAGAGTTGTTCTTGCCACATATTCTCACCCCTCTCTTCATTGGCTGCAATTGCTTCTGCACTGTGAATTTTTCTCTTGCTTAGCTATGTTATCCCAGAGGTTCTCCCACTGTCACTGCTGGGCTCACACATGGCCAGCGGGGGGTCAGTCCTGGAGCCAGCTGGCATTGGCTTTGTTTGCAATGCCAAAGATTCTGGCAGCTTCTAACAGAAGACATTCTGGTGACCCTCCTGATGGCAAAACCTGGCCACAAAAGTATAATACATTGGTATACAGCAGTACTCTGTATTTCAAGTGTAATAGGAAAGTCTTTTGATGGTGTTCCCAGTACAAAGTGAATAAAAAGCATATTTAGTAAGAAACTAAAGTATGAAAACTGTGTAATAGATTTTTTTACAGGTACATATAACTATAAAATTATAAAATTCACCGATCATTAATTTAAAATTTCTTTGTTATAAAAATGTAGTTTAAAAGCAGAAAAAATAAATCCGGTGATTAGTGGAAGGGAAGTTTTTGTAATTGTGGGCAATTGAGTGAAATTTCCTGGAAATATTAAGATTAGATCTTGTGGGCATATTTTCAACAAAATAACCTCAACTGGATAGTAAATTTTTGGCATTCATATCATTGATGAGAAAGTATCTTTCTGTGATGGGTTTCTTGCAGCTAAAGGTTAAGTGTTGGTGAATATAAAAGAGATAAATGCCTCAAGATTTAAAATAAAGTCCTTGAAAGCAGTGATGGAGTTTCAAATCCCCTAGAATGGTCAGTGCAATGTGTTCTACATTGATTATCTGATTACTGCACTATTGAATGTCATAGGAGGATTTTCTTTCAGTCTCTTCTTGTGACTTGTTCCATTCTATACAAGATATCCAATATTTCTTTGGATCATATTACTGTAATCAATTGGTTTAAAAGTATCCTGCAGATAAAGATTTTGAACTAAAAAGTATCACACCCATTTAGAAATAGGAGATTCTCTTTCAGCTTTTTATTGAAAAATAGCAAACTTCTGAGTTTGTGGGTTCTTTTTTTTTTCTAATTTTGATCAGAGTGGTAAGAGGTTTTAATGACATTTTATTTCAATGAAAAGGCATTTTACTTATTATTAAATCCATGTGCTCTGAAGTCTCTGACATTTTGTGTAATGTGAAATTGTGCTTCATCCATTACAAGACTACATATGTTCAACTCTTCAAGTTCTCAAGGAAAATAAAGGAATGGTATTTTTATTTCTGAAGAGAATTGTGTCTTCTTAAATTTAAATAAAAAAGTACCTGTACTAAATTATCAAAATGCCACCTTCCCAAGGAGAATTTTGAACACCTAGATTCTGAGGTTTGCAGATGTCAAACGGAATTTTTTTGAATTCCAAAACTGTTGAGGAAATCTGCTCCACACTAATGGGCTGCTGAGAAGACTTTATCAATGAAACAACACTTGTTAATTGCAGCTAAATCCTGAAACAGATGGATCTGTGACAGTGTGGATTCTAACTTTTGCTAAGCCTGTATTTAACTTGTATTCACAACCCACAACATTATTATGTTCCACAAATCCCAGTGTGTGTTTGAGATATGCAATGGCTGACCATAAAAAACCAGCTGGAGATAACTTGTAAAACAGCTGCTCTGATAAAGCTCATCCGGAAGCCTGATGGAATGATACTGCCTCCACTGACTGAAGGTGTGCATTATTACAGATACAACCAAAACATTCCCATGAGAGCAGTCCTGAAGTGGAGCTGTTGTGCAGCCTGCATCCTTGGATAAAGCCCTCAGCACCCCAGCCTGAGCATAGATAGTATTGTCCCTGCTTCAAGAAGGGCTTGTAGTGGAAACCTGCTGAGGTCCCTCCCAGCCTGAATTATCCTACAACCTGTTCAGTATCAGCCAGGTTTGCACTTTGCAATGGCACAGATTTCTCAGTTTGTTCTGGGTTCCTAGCATTTTAGTCTTTTTGCACAGACACCCACATAAAAATTGTTTAAAAATTATATATAATTCATGGAATTTTGAATGGGATAATGCTCAGTATCTTAAATCAATCAACTGCCTCAACTATGCAGAGATTACCTGGGGAATTACCAGTACACAGTGTGAGTTTTCACAGTGCCACAAACTTTTAAAAACTGTCTGAACTAAGGATGTAACTTTAAAAAATCTTGGCTTTCATCCTTGTACCACAACTCCGTATACATTGCCACAGTGTGTGTGAAGAATTAATCTTTTATCTTCACATGGGTAGGATACACACCTCAGTAATACATCTTGGAGTTGAGAGCCTGTATGCTTTCTGTAGAGATCATTCCAATATGATAACATCAGCTCAGAAAAACAAAATGATTTTTTTTAGAATGCAAATCTACATTGTCTGTAAAAGAGGGACAAAGAGCACTTATTCTACTCTTTCCCCAAGGATCCTTTGTAAACCCTCTTCACCCTGACAAGAAACTTCTTTGGAGATATTTCAATAATTTATTCATATATAAAAGAAAGTATATTATATATTCCAAATGAGTTAGTGATATTTAGCAGAAAAACAAATAAATCAAAACAATGAGTTTTATGTTTGTGACAAGGAGATAAAATTGTCAAGCTTCTTCCACAAAGACCCTGTTTTGTCACTCTACATATCCACTCTCATAACCTGAGTGTGGTGAGACAGACTATGGTGTAGAATATGTCTGATCTGGCTGCCATGAACGAAGCTCTGCTGAAGAAAATGCATCTTTTCAGACTATCATGTAATACATATCCTTCAACAAGGTAGGTTAAAACATCTGGTAATTTCTTAATTATATGGATAAAATACATTATTTTAAGCAGCCTGTTAGAAATCTGTCATCTTTGGGACTATGGACTCATAGGGTACCATATGCAGCTAAAGACAGGATAACCAAATACATTTTTAAGCTCAGTTCATCCTTCTCTGTATAGTTCAATACAGGGTTTGAATGTTATCACAGAAAATATTGTAAATTTGAACAATACTAACAGTTGATTAATACTCTTTCCAATAAATATTACATGGAAACCAAATCCTAATATACATTTAACCACAGCCTTTTAAATTACTAAAATAAGCTAATTAACAGATTTTAGAATTCTTTCATAAATACAAATGAGAAATCTTTTCTTATTTTAAATTTCCAAGTCATGTAACTTATATTGTTATTTCTGAACTATTTCTGTTGCTGTGGACTTGATAATTTATTTAATATAACATACTCTATTGATTAGCATCACATGTACATTACTCAGAATACCATTTTCACACTGGATAGATTTATTCATCAAGCTTTATAAATATGTCTGTGTGTGTGTGTGTGAGGCATTCACCCTCGACTCTTAATATAGCAGTGAAGTCAGCACTTTTAGGGTAACAGTCATCGTAATCTGTTTTCAACTGACTGCTTTAGTATGAGGTGAATTATGCTCAGAAAAATACTCATTTGTCTGATTAGGTTCAAACATGCAAAAGATGACTGCCTCAGATATAAAGGATGTCACTGTAAATGCTGACATTTGATAAGATATATCAATTCCCCCAAATCCACAACTGAACATATATGAACCATTTCCAAGAATCAGGAGGCATACTTGCAGTCTAATTACATTGGTTGCATTCAAAGTAAAAAGACAATAAATTATCTAGAGATAAATAATCCAATAAAATAAATAAAACTCCTGGTAATTAGCAAATCATGTTCAAATATTTTTGTCCTGTAAAACAGAACAGTAAAAAAAAAATTACTATGGAATTAATGTAACGCTAAAAGTGTTTATTTCCTTTCAGTAGAGATAGCTTAGGATTTTATAGGATGCATGTGCTTTCCAGCTTCATGTTTAATTATATTCATGCCAACTATAACAAAGCTAGTATCCTGAAAAGCCCCTCTTGATGCTTTATTATCATTCATTTTTAAGTCATTATTAATGAACATTTTACAAAAGTAATTATCTTGTATTGTATTCATTAATGAAATCAATCACTTCTTTCTTATGTGAAAATAACCCATTACATCTCTATTTCACTTTTATGTCCAAGACCAATTCTTAATATAGGAATGTCCATGTCAACATTAGCAACTAAGAGGACATTTAAGCAGGTGTTTCAAAAACAGAAAAACTTTTTTTTTCTGTTTATTATTATGTTATTATTTCTGTTTGAATACACCAATTTAAATGATTGATGAAATCTTTGATGAAACAATATACACTTTCTTGTGCCAGACTCAAAGTAACCAAGATGTTAGGATGACAGATGCAGTAGATCATGTTCCAGTCCTTTTTTTAATTTCCCTTTTGACAAGAGCTAGTTACCATTTGAATCACCTAGGAATTAGGAATTTTGAGGACCATTGACCAGCATCAGCACTAACCATTGACCTTGCTAACACAGTAGCTAATTTTCTGAAGCTGTCTACAGAACTTCTCAGTCAGCTCTGCAGCAAATGTCCGTCTCCGTTTTTGCAAGGAAAACATGCTGTAAAGAACATGATTCATTGCACTCAACTTTATATCTGAATTGGGCACTGCAGTAACTAAAATGGTATGTATTTTACTTAATTAAATGACATAAATTAAACAGAAAACCAACAACAACAAATTCTTCAGCACTGGACCACAAGTCAAATTTTATTTCATATATAAGAGTTTTTTGAAGAAGTAGTCTTGGTCGGCAATCTGTAGTCTTAGGTTTTGTAGTATCAAAGGAAGCTTTGTCTGAGCCCTGCCATGGAATGGCATTGTGAGTTTACTTTGGTCTGATAGTTCTGCTGGTTAGGGAGTTGAATTTTAGCAGAATAGTTCTCTCTAAAAATCAGATCTATTTATAGATTAAAACCTCAAATAAAAAATTTCATACAACCATGTGGTTTTCTTCTGATTCAGTACACAGCAGTCTGAGTTCTTATTACAAGTTTCAGGATCAGTCTCCATGGGTGATATCTTCAAGATCTCCCTGCAAAGAAGAATCAGTCACTGCTCAGTGTCCTTGATCATTTCATCATCCAAGGGTGGTCGAGCATGAGCCAGGTGTGGACAGGGTGGGACAAGCGGTGGCAGTAGCTTGGCTGGTCACCCTCTGCACTCATTAGCAACTTCTGCACCCTGTGGAGCAGGTATGGAAATTACAGAAATGTCCAGGGAAATGAGCTGTGCCTCAACTCTGACAAGACACTTAGTGAGCCATGGCTTGTCTCACATGGCAGATTTGTGGATACAAATGGAAACTTAAATCTATCCTCTGGATCAGTTTATAAAAGTAACCTTGGTAATATGGGGGGAAAAAATCTGGTAACAAGACTGTATTTTGACCATGATTACCTATATAGGTAGATATTGAGGTATTTGCATTGGGTTATTGCGTGGGATTGAATTCCAGTACAGGGTGAAAAATCTAGCTTATTTTCTTTTTGTAGAAATTACAGCCCAAAAGATTACTAGCCCTAAATGAACAGAACAAAAATATATGAAACAAGATAGAGCACCAGAAAAGGTGCATTTCAGAAACATGCCTTCCTCCTACATAGAGATAAAATATTGGTATGGATACAGCTGGTATTGAAATTCCTGCCACCATAAAGTTTATACTTCAGGCAATGTTCAAAGACAAAATGGCAAGAACATGTAAATAAAGTATAAACTATTTACTTCTGTACTATTTTTTTTCCTTGTTAGGTGCTGTTATTTTCTTCAACAAAATAGCAGTCCATCAAACAAGGAATTTATGTTTTCCAGAGTTACATTTGTTCCTTTTTTCTTGGTTGATATAGAATTTTAAATGGTGGAACCTTTTTCTTTGTTAGTGATCTCAAAGAGGAGTATTTTTGGAAGCAGAAATATTTGCAGCAAAACATGCTGGAAGGGCCTTGCACTGACAGATTTCTGTGAGCTCTTCTCATGCTCTGGAAAGAGGATAATGAGAAAATTAATACAGGTGAAACACCTATGTATTAAAGAATGTAAGAAATCTGACTTCTCTGAGTTCCTATGATCTGACAATGCTTTCCTGCCAAGTAAGGACCACCAGTCTTTCCTCCAACTGCTAAAAAAATGAAGAAATCCCTCTGTTCTTCCCTCTCATTGTGGCTGCTGCCAGCATAGTGACACAAGCTCTTTGCTAGTGTGTGCTCGCCTGGCAGGCAGCAATGTTTGTGTGCTTTTCCCAGGAGGAATGCTTCTCTGTTCTGTGTGCACTACGCCCAGGAACTCCCAGGAGGGGAAACCACTCGTTGGTTTTCAGGACTGACTGGAGGGTTTGCAAGAACAGAAGCAAAAGTTGACACATCCAAGTAGCCACAGAGGCTGGGGAGGTGTCTGAGCTCTTAGGCAGACAGGTTTCTTGCCACTTGATTCACATTTAGACAATTATCCTCAGAACTTGAAGGGGCAAAACTATGTTTTTAAATAAAAGCCTGACCTTTGCAGACATGACATTTGCCAAAGGGAACATGCCTTTTTCTTAGCATTTTTCAAGTCCTGATTACATTGTATTTAATGTAGTCCAAAGTTTCTAGGAAAAAGAGAAAAAGGAAAAAAGGGAGGAAACAAATATATTTTAAAACATATGCACAAATTTGAAGACAAATGCTGCATCTATAGCTGGATTTAAGAATTAAAATTGGAGCAGGTTTCAGAAGTCATTAAGACAAATCCGCTCCTGTCACACACATTTTACTTGGTGTTATCAGAGTAGCATCTTGCTGACAAATAAGCAGTAGCACATTCACATGCAGTAACTCTGTTGATCAGAGCTTTGTTATACATTCTTCTCATCACATATCTATTGACTAATGAAGATGCACTGCACCTATTATTTCCCTTCTACATTCAGTGGAATGAAGGAAAAGTGAGTTATGTAAAGCTTCCAGTAATTAAGTTTTCTTGAACTAGTGAGCTAGTACATCAAAAGATAGAATGACCGCAAACTATAACACATTCCACTCCAAACTATTTTCTTTACATTTCTAATTCAAAGCAAGGATTAAAGCAGGTTTTCTTAAATAAATTTAATTAGGTGCACACAGTATGTTTTCTCTCATTTTCAGAACTTTCATGTCTAACTCTGTTGCCCTTTAATTTTTTTTGTTAGGGTGTGGTTTCTTCTCTAAGTTTCCAGCTTTTGGTGTTGCATTTATGAAGAATGGCCACTAGAGTGCTGCAAGTATCCATTGAAGCTGTAGTTGTGTACTGTTACCATCAGTGTTTCAGTTTCAGACATACTTTTAATACTTTTAATATATATTTATAATACAGACTTTTTTTTTAAAAGTAGTGTTTGATGCTAATTAAATACTTAAAAAAATTTAAAATGTCTAGTGTATAAACTAGCCCAGCTCTGATACTTTTGTATCTATGGAAAAGATGCATATGACTGCTTATGATGTAATTTAGTCTCCCATAATACTTTAAAGTATTGATGGTTACATTATGTACACCATGGTGATTTAAAGGGTTACCAAGTAACCACTGTTAAGTATCCATTTTCCTGTTTAACCTGTCTATAGCATTATTGATGCAACTATAATGTGAGAGTCTCAGGTCTGTTGTCAGTTTCTGAATTAAGACTAGCAGATGATACAGACAAAACTTGTTTGAGTGCTAATACAAAAATAATCATAAAAATCTCAGTCCTTACTCAAAGTTTTGGCCAAATCTGTCAAACAGAAAAAGTCCAAGAAGTCACAATTTCCTGTGCCAAAAGAGTACACTTTCCTTTCCTGGGATACACCCTGAATCAGGTAAAAAGAGGACCCACTCATCCCTGACATAACATAGAATCATGAAATCATAGATTCAGAGAATCATGGAACCACAGAATGTTGTGCATTGAAGGGGACTTTTTAGATCAAACCTGGAACACTTACAGCAGTGGGGCATCTACAACTTCTCTGGGCAACCTGTTCCAATTCCTCACCACTTCTCTGTCTGTCTATTCTAAACTTATTCTCTTTCAATTTAAGGCCATTCCCTCTTGTTCTATTACTACAGACCCTTTTAAAGAGTCCCTCTCAGGTTTCTTATAGGCCCTTTTCAGATACTGGGAGAGTCTATAAGGTTCTCTTCCCCCAGGTAAACAAACTCAGTTCTCTCAGCCTGTCTCCATAGGAGAGTTGCTCCAGGCCTGGCATCACCTATGTGGCCTCCTCTGGACTCACTCCAGTGACCCCCATTCTCCTTCTATTGAGGGCCCCAGAGCTGACTGCAGGTGGGGTCTCACCAGAGCTGAGCAGAGCAGAGAGGCAGGATCCCCTCCCTGGCCCTGGTGGCCACACTGCTTTGGGTGCAGCCCAAGAGACAACTGACCCTCTGGGCTAGGAGTGCACATTGCTGGGTCATGTCCAGCCTCTCATCAATCAACACCCCCAAATCCTTCTCAGCAGGGCTGCTCTCAACCTGTTCTCCACCCAGCCTGTGTTGTACTTGGAGTTGCTCTGATCCACATGCAGAACCATTCACTGGCCTCTTGAAAATCATGAGCTTTTCATGGGCTCTTAGCACCCTGCTTGTTCTTCCCTGCCTGTGATTAGTCCTTTTACAGCAGCAGTTGTAGGAATAGCAGCATGACTGGGAGAGATGATAGGAGCCCCTCTGCTATAGCTTATTAAGTGTTGAGGAGAAGCCAAGGGCCATCTCATGTTTCTGTGGCTTTCAGGTTGACCTTGGCCCTGTCTAGTACAGAAGAAGCTGTCTTGGTCAGATTCCTTCATAACTAGAAGTCAGAGGAAGGAACTAAAGGGAAAAAAAAAAATGCAGGCAAAATCTGCCTGAGCTACTACACTCCTGACTGTCTAGTTTAACTTATTCTAAAAGAGATATAAAAACATCACTTTAAAGCTAACCAAAGACAAGGCCAAAGTATAACAATACTCTAAGGTTAAGAAGGGAGAGATTAAAGGTGGGAAGTCTTTTCAGAAAGAAACTGATACTGGGGTGAAGATGAAAACCAAGCACTTCCAGACTGCTTTGAGGAGTATATCAGGACACAGCACAGAAAAGGGGAAGACTGCTGGGACAAATAGATTAAGAAATGAAATAACAGTTAAAGAATTAGAAAAGCTGGAATTGCAGCTCTCTGTTACGAGGGAGAGCTTAAAAAATCCTTGCAAGACCCAGAAAGATGAGGACAGCTGAGGTCATTGTAACTATGACGACCAGCAAAATGGACAGAGGAAAAGAACAGGCAAAGAAAACTGAAACCAGAATGATTTGACACACACACATGCTCTTTCTGATCACTCAGGGGAACAGGAGAGTGGAATGTAGGCGAAAAAGCACTTCAATGGTAAGCAAGACGGGCAGGGTTTCTTTTGCCTTCCTCCTTTGGTTGGTATTAAATTCCTTTCCATTTCACACTTTCCATCCTAAATTGACAGTGTCAAACTCTGCTTAAAGTTAATGAAGGATGTGCTTCTTAAATGTTCAATATTTAATACCCCTTTTAAATGTCACTGTGTTACAGGAATTTCTAATATCACTGTTTTTTATCAACCTTATTTTTTCCCCCTTTTATATTTGTCATACATGGTAAACTCAAAGACCAAGTATAGAAATGTCTGGAAATCCCCAAGTATCAGCTATTGCAAACACATGGATTAATAATGATTTACCTAATCACCAATGTGGAATTAATCCATGCAAACATATGAGACCAGTTTGGCTCAGGAGGTATAACTAGTATGTTGAATTCTTCTTTCATGCAAGGGCATGCCAGGTCATTGACTGATGTCATATTATTGATTTATCCTTTCAGGAAATTTGTATTTTAAGTGATTTCATATTTTAATGCAGAATATAATCATCAGTGATTGTGGTGAATAAAAGAAAGTGCAATAAATAGAAATGCTCTATGTCCTATGGAAGGACCAGAGGAAATCTATGACCCTGATGTGCCATAGAGAGAGGAAAGTTTTTACAGCTGCATGAACACTTGTGCAACCAAAGACATCTTGTCTCAGCAAAACATCCATGGTCTCTGGAAAGGCTCTAGCTCCAAAGGACACAGCACCCTTGTTGATATACTGGCTCATGCACACTGTAATGACTGATGTCAAGTGTTCCTGGCTTAGGTTGGCTAGAAAATCTTCTTAGCAGAAGACACTGTCAAGCGATTAAAAAATAGTATTTATGAAGCAAGGTAGACGTTCGTCCACAGTAGAGTTTTTAACCTCTGAAAAGAATATGTGGTTGCCAGTAGGTGCTGGATGTCACAGTTTCACAGAAGTTTCTTCTGAGAGTTGGCAAAATTTGATCCCCAGTAAATCATGAAAAATATTTTATTATTGGAAGACTTCCTAAAAGCACAATACACAGCTTTACTCAGCTGCAGCTTTAAGTGCCAATCTGATCTCTTGCAAGACAAACAGTGTTCAGATAAATTACTCAAACTTTTCCAGTGCTTGTGCTAAACTTCTGCTCAGAGGGAAGTGGTGTGTTTACCTTATTGTGCTGTGTCTGCTGCTAGCAGTGGGGTTGACTTTGATCTCTACACTATGTTTTCATGGGTAATGCAGAGTCTAGAATGTGAAGGGGCAGTGACACATAAAACTAGGATTAGGCAAGAAGAGGTCTTCTCACAGGTTGTTCATTATACACTTGAATTAATTGCACCAATGAAATAATTGTTTCAAATTCGGGAGATATTTACTTCAATGGCAAAGAGTGACAAGATTTTGTCAGTGTATATACATATACATATACATATACATATACCTATACATATACATATACATATACATATACATATACATATACATATACATATACATATACACACACACACATATATTCCTTTGAATAACATTAGCAATGCATCTGTTGCATTTGGCAAAATACCAGAGAGGGCAGTCTGTTCAGAATAAAAGAAAAAAATTTTTTTCCTTTTAATCTAGACTTGTTGCAAGTCCAAGCACTCTGTAGACTCCTCTCATAATACCCAAAGTGGCTTAAATTGTCTGACATTTTACACACAGCTGAATTTCATTTCAGGTGCACCTGAAGAGTGAGAAGGAGGAACCAAGGATGAGGAAAAGTGTGGTGAGAATTTTATGGTGATTTGCAAGTAAGTCTGCAGAAAACACTTCAGGGCCAAAGCTGTATTTGATAGCAATTGTATTGAGTTAGCATCTATATGTGGTTAATTCTCAAAATTTGTTCTATTCTTAACATCCCCCTGCATGCCAAGACTTTATTTTATGTGTTTCTTAGCAATGCTCAGACATAAGCAGAGATACAACAGATTTTTCTCTTTACCCCTACTCATGTCTGTTAGCTCCTTTTCTGTTCTCAGCAGAGTTCCTGGGACTATAATAGAGGGATCATTATTAAAAAGAAAATCTCCTTAGATATATGTTGTATATTGCACCAAAAAAAATCTGTAAGATTCAGTCACTAAGCAAAAAACTTTAGATATTTCAAGCCTCTCTGATTTCCCAGAAGCCCAGCACTTTTCGTATCTATTCAGAACAGTGATGCAAAGACTATTGTTAGTCTTCATTTTGACCATATCACCTCTAACAGTGGATTGCTTCACTCATTCTTTCTGTTTTATAATGTAAAATATAATAGGCTTTTTCATTTTCAGGGTCTTCCATGATCTCCTCTCTCCTATCTATCATTTCACATTCACCATGAAGATGTCAGCCCTGTCCCTGAGTCTTTCACCCATCTCATTTTTCAAACAATTTTTTTTTCAAAATATCTTCCTTCCTTCTTCCCCAGCATTTAAAATGAACTCCCTGACAATACCTACAATAAAACTTTCCTGCTTTCTTTTAAAAGTCCCTTAAACTTCTCTTTTTGGATTAATAAATGAAGGATTTTCACTATTGCCAGGTACATTATTGCTATGTAAAGGTCCAATGCTTCTTTTATTCCTCAGATTTTAGTTCTCTGTCTCTGTACATTATCGTGTACTTTCATAATTTCTGATCTGTGGGGCGAAGGTCATCTCTGTTCAGTATTTTCAATAGGCTTAGAATGATGCAGACCTGGATGTGATGCTGAGCTGTAACTAGAAAAACAAAACAAAAAATCAAAACCAAAACCAATGGTAGAAGGAGCACCTTTGAAGAATGAGTTGCTTATGTTTTCTAGGGAAGAAAAAAAAAAAAAAAAAAAGAAAAAAANCAGAGAAAAAAAAAAAAAAAAAGAAAAAAAAAGAAGAGTCATTTTCTGAGACCCAAAATGCACAGTAAATGACAAAGTTACAGTGTTTTACAATCAGATTGGGAAATGTATCCTCATGTTCCTGATTTATTTACTACAGCTTTTGTGGGTATACACAGCTACTGAATAGCTGTTCCAGAATGCCCAGTAACTACTTCAGCAAAAAGCCTCCAAGAGACTTCTTTTTTTTAAGTTTCTCTTACAATATTCTAGAGTTGTGTGGTCAAGAAATTACAACAGAGGTCAAACAGCTCATTGCTACAATAACATTGGTTTCAATGCTGTTTTTAGAAGGTCTGGGGAAATCAAGACCCCCATAGCACAGTCAGTTAAATCTCTCTTTGTGACACAGTAACCACAGAGAAACCTGTTGGTTCTGTTGACTACAGAGTATGGGAAAGGCCCCAGTTCTCAGCAGTATTTTCTGGATCATAATACATTATTTTTCTGAAAAGTAGAAGTAAAATGTGGTATATTTTCTTGCACAGACACCCTCACAGAGCAGAAAATTTGATTTTGTAAGGACGAAAAATACATAAATATGCCATCAAATCACTAGTCAGGAAATACCAAACAATAACTAAGCACCCATAATAAAGGAAACACTAAATGGGAAGTCAGCCATAAAAATTCAGTAACCATCTACAAGCTATCTACACTTGTGATGACAAAAAGTAATATTTATAAAAGCTATTTTGTTCAAAAAGGATAAAAACAAGATTAAAGTACACTCGTATTTCTAATACAGTACAAAAAAAGAGAAGTAAAATCATAAGGTTTTGTAAAAAAAGGAAGAATTTCTTTCTGAATGTACAAATTATTTTACAATTTCTCTATTCTTGCTACTAAAACTGAGAAAATTTCTCATTATTATGTTCTACATTCTGCAACATTTTCTTAATTAGGATTTCATTTTAGTTCCATGCCATTAAAAACAGAGCCAGCTTTCACAGGAGAAATGTTTCATCCTGTAAACACTTTCCTCATGCATAGGCCCTCTGAATTCCAAGAAAATATTCAGTACTAGACTAAAATAGAATTTTTTAATCTGTAGACAAACATAATAATAATAGAAAAATCCTAAATCACAGATAGATAAGCCACAATATTTTTTTTGTTGTAACAGTAAATAACACAGAAATACGGTTGAAATAATTTTTGCAATATAAAGTAATTTTAGCAGTTTGTACTCAAAACTTTGTTAAAATCCCTTTTACTAGTGCCTCATAATATTTTACAGTTCTGTTTTCCTGTGAAGACTGGATTTATTTCAACAGTCATAGTGTTGAATTCAACAAAATAATAGGGTTTGATACACTTCTGTAACCCAGTCAATGAAATGTTTGCTGCCTCAGCCGTGAATTTCTTCTCTAGGATTTACAGTGATGGGACATGATGAGAGTTTCTTTTCTGAATGGCAATTAGCCGAGGTCCTCCTTGTGATCATCCTGGCTGTCAAGCGCTGTCCAGCCGCAGTGAAGGAGTGTCCTCATCAGGGCGTGGGTGTAAACTTCTGCTGGCCTCAGTCCAGGGACCCGGGTCCGGCTGTGCGCTGGCCCTGACACGGCACGGGCAGGTCCCAGCAGAGAGCTGCACCCAGAGCCAGGGGCTCCTCACATCTGGCACAGGGCTCTCTCCGCCTGCCGCACGCTTCTGGGCTGCACCGTCACAGGCACCGCAGGCAATGCTGTGTGGCGCTTGCAGCTCGTGTTTGTTTGGGGTTTTTTTTATTATTATTCTATTGGTTTATTTTTAATGGTTTTAATGTTAATGCTTTGTTCTGGTGGTCCCCCATGTATACCCCCAAACTGGTTTATCCCTGAAAGCTGTATCCTCCCCCTAAGCTACCCTTTATGTCAATCCCCTGCCTTTGTTCTCATCCCTTCCCTATCAATCGCTGTTACCCTGCCCCTTGTCCTGGTCCCTTCCATGTCACTCCTCCCTTGAGCCAATCCTTCCAGTGTTCCCCCCGGCATTCCTGGGGGCTCCCTATCCTCGACACTGGGACATGTGCCCTGTTCTGCCCCCTTTCTGTCATGGCTCAGGCCAGTGCCCTGACCCTCCTCACCCTGCCCTGATGTTTCCCCAGTGGTTTGTGATTTGTACCCACCCCAGAATTGCCGCAGTTTTTAAACCCGTGCACAGCAGGGCTCAGGGCTCTCCTGCTGTGTCCCCTTCAGCTCCAACAAACCTCTCCTGCTGGAACCTCATTCAGAGAGCCTCCTCTTTCTCCTTTACCTGATCCCTGGACATAGTTACAAGATCCTCCACCTGAGAGCAAGTGGCTCTAAAGGTTCAGCTGTGGCAGAAACCCCAAACCACGGCTGTTTCCACACCGGGCGCACGGCCGGTGTCCTCTGAGCTAGCCCGGGCTGGGCTGTGTCATGTGGCTGCTGGCCAAGCTGGCAAACAAGGCTCAGACTGGCTCAGCTGGTTGGAGCACAGTCCTAATAATGGCTAGGTCGTGGGTTTGATACTTGTGTGGGTTCCTCACTTAAGAGTTGGAATCAATGACCCTTAGGCAGGTCTCTTTTCAGTTCTTCAAACTGAGCCTTCCAACTCAGAATATTCTGTGGTAATAAGGAGCTATGCTGACCCTTGGAAAGGCACTCCCTCTTTTTACAGTGTAGATAGACTTTATTATTCTATTAGTTCTTGCTATTGCATCAGTATAATGGAGGAAAGAACTCAGATTCCAAGTCACTAAATAGAACAAACACTGCTTTTTTGTTCAAAACAACAGGGCAATACAGCTTGAGTAAATATGATAGATTGATAATTTAATTTCACGATAATGATAACAGCTAGAAAAAGCTACAAATTTGCTTACAGTTATAAACAGCAGCTATAAACACCAGTTTGGGCAAGCCTTACTGGAAAAGAGAAGAGCCAAGCCTTAGTTCAGGATGGTGTTTAACCACACGTGTAACATTTAATTTTAAACTCATTAATACATGCTTTTTAGTTTAAGAATCTGAGAAAAAAAATCAACAAAAAATAGTTGAAATGCTCTTGACATTTTTCTTTTTATTTGAAAATATGTTAAACAGCCCTGCATTCTGTAATAGAATTTTTTTGCTAAGTCTGTCAAACTAAGCAAACAGAAACAAGGTTTTTCCTCCTTCTGTAGAAATGATTGCGCTGCATGATTTATTTGAAGGTTACAACTGAGTCACCTTCACAAAGAACTTGACTGTTCACAAATAAATTTTCTGTCTTTAATTCTTATTCTCAACACAGAGCGCTTCTCTAGTGTCACCTTTTCATCAGCTTGTTGGTAGACAACAAGAGCTTGATGGTCCTGCTGCCTGCTTGGTGGGTCCAGCCACAGGGGTGCCTTGGGAACAAAGGACAGAAAGGTGCCAGAAGGCAGAGCAGCTGCTGATGCCAGCCAGGCATCCGAAATCTTTTAAACTGTGGTGGGAAGCAAGCCCCACAGGGGAGAAGATCTGTGTGCTGTTCATGAGCCCACACCGGGGCAGGGATGATTATGGCTCTCTGCCTTGTAATTCCATTACCACACACTTCACTAATATGCAAATGTAGTGAAGAGTGGCCAAATGTGCTCAGAGAAAATATCAACAAGGAGAAAAAAACAATTCTGAATGAGCTTCCAGCCCCAGAGAAATTGTGCTCCTATGCCTATTACCAGGAAATATATATATATACTTGAAAGGCCATTACCGGCTTGGGAATAATTAATTAATTGACTCTGATTAAGAATATGAAGGTAAGTTGCTGCCACCATGTATCATGTTTTCGTCCTGGTGATTTTTTCTCCCTCCCTTTTAAGTTCTTAAGAGTTCCATGAAGTTTGTCTTGAATTTTCTGTCTTTCATATGAGCTCTATTGTTCTGTACTGTCTGGGCTCAAAGGTCTTGAATAGTACCTTACAGTTCTAATTCTTGCAGCTGAAAAGATCTTAAAATAAATTACTGAATGTTGTTCAAAAAGCTGAACTAAGAACCTTAATTTCATGGAGCTGCTCTCCTGAATTTTTGTCAAAATAAATATTGATTTTTAAAGTTTTAAATGCCTAAAAATGCCTATACTCTTTCATATCATAGTATTTGCTGTTAGCTTACTTGTAAGTTTGAGAACAATTTAAACACCTTCTTTAAAGGCAATAAGAAGTGGATAAGTTTTTCCTAAATTGGACACACCTGTGCCTCTTTCAGCCTTACTGCATTACTGTTTGCCTTCAGTCTATGACAAGAAGCTGAACCTTTACTTGATCACTCAAACGTACCCTAGTTCTGCTGATGCTTCTCAAATGCATAAAAGAAAATATATAGACAATATATAGACAACCCAGTTTTAAATCCTAGTTAAAAATTAAATCAGTGGAGCAAAAGAAAGAACAGAGTAAAGAACAGGAGGAAGAGGCTTTAGTATAAAATTGAAGACGAAAACTGTTAAATTACTGACTACTCAGGAAGAGAACTGTTGTAGAAATTTTTGTTGTTTATGAAATAATGCATTGCATAAGTCCCAAGCATAATATCAACACAATTCTGACAAGTGATTTTGAGAAATACAGAAGAAGCAGTTCTTGTCCTTACAAGTGCAAGTAAAGGGGAGAGATGAGAGGGGAAAGATTGTTACCAGCTTTATTTGAAAGCCAAGGAACAGAGGCACAGCCAGTACTTGTAACTTGCCTAATAAAGGCTAATGTGTTTTTTAACAGAACTCTGACACTGATTTCCAGTCACAGGACAGCTGTCCTTCTTTTGATTTTCTCCTAGTGTCCACAAGGTACAAATTTAACAATGTGTCCTGGCCAGGAGAACTCAGTTTAAAAGAAACCAAACATCCAGGTAATGAAACCCCCATAAGACTGCAGCAGTGGTAGGTCATGGCCTGTGTGTGGGTTCTGTGGATTGCTACCTCTAATCACTGCAGATTTTAGCTGGTTATTTTCTGGATATAAAGCACCAAGTAGAAATGAGTTTTCAGAGATGATTTGAGTGGAATATAGCATCAAGAGATCTGTCAATGTGCAGCATTTTCCATTATATATGTAGGATGACTCTTAGAAAGAAGTGTATGGAATGAATCCTGAGATTTGTAGCTTGACCAGAGTAACAGAATATCTATTGCCAGCAAAAAGCTGGAAGTGATAAAACATTGATTTGCAGAGCAAAAAAGAAGAGGTTGACTTATTAGAATTAAACAATAGATCTTCTGTCTAAGAAATTCACAGCATTTATGTTCGTTTTGCTTAGACATATTGCCTCTGGCAGTGATTCTGATTAAGAATATGAAGGTAAGTTGTTGTCACTATATATCAGGGGCTTTTTTCTCCTGGTGTATTTTTCCTCTGCTTTTAAGTTCTTAGGAGTTCCATGAAGTTTTCCTTGAATTTCCTTTCTTTCTTGTGAACACTGCTGTTCTGTACAGTCTGGACTCCAAGGTCTTGAATAGTACTTACAGTTCTAATCCTTGCAACTGAAAAGATCTTAAAATGAATCAGTGAATGTTTTTCAAAGAACTGAACTCAGAAGTGTTTTTCAAGAAGCACAGTGAAGTATGAAGCTAAAATTTAACAAAAAGAATTTGCTAATTTTTTTAAGAAATAGCATCTTTTTAAATTGTCATCCAGAGAGTATTGGTAACACAGGATTGTGATAATGTTTGGACCAGCTTCAAACTTAGAACTCAACTTGTTTGTATTATCATGGTTTTGAAAAAAGAAACAAACCCAACAGTTTTCTATGATACTGCTGATTTTACTAAAGTTAGTCATATTGATTGTTAAAGTCAATGTCAAGTTCTCATTGAACATTTTTCTAGGAGAATGAATTTAGTTATTTGATTTCTGATAGCAATAAATATAGTACCATTTTGATATGGCAGAGCCCCATCTTTACAATATAAAAATATAATGAAGAGTTTTAAAATGCTCTCACAGCATCAACAGTCAGATACTTGAGTATTGAAATGTCTTTGAGAAATGGCACAGAAATGTGGATAGTGATCATAAATTAAGTTGGTTTAATGACTACACCATCATCTAGTAGACTGTAAAGGTAACTTAAAGCTATTTTAACTCTCTCAATCATTTATGTGCCAAAGACAATGGCAGCAAATTTTAGATGCAGCCTGCATAGACATAGGTTCTAGTAATATAGGAAAAAAATAGAAATTGTACGTTAGAGTTTTCACCAATAACAACAAGTTTCAAGTACTTTCAATTTCTTACTCAGTTTTATTTTCTGAAATGCTTGTTGTGTTGACTTCAGTGGTGACTAAGAGCAGTCATTATCTTTGCTGACCACCAGCCATCGCTTTGGAATGAAGACCCATCTACTTCAAGTATTCAACAACCCAGACGCAGTGAGCAGCCCAATGTATTAATTTAGGAGAAGCATCTACAGCCTGTGCTAACAGAGTCCCTGTTAGAACAGTTATCCTCACTGCACAGTGTCTTGTCCGACTGGGAGCAAGGATAGGGATTTACTTACCAGCTGAAAATAGAGGAGGAAATCTGCCAGGTTTCCTAGGCACTGAGCTGATGGTCTGATATTTAGACCATCTTTCACTTTCCTTACAGAACAAAAGGTAATGAACATGTAAAAATGTAGATAATATCTTCCAGCACACTTGACATCTTTTCCTTTTATTTCATAATTCAGTAGGGTTTTGAGATACTCTTTGTGGTTTGTGTGATGTGTGAATATTAAGCTGCTGTTCCAGATGAAGTTTCACTTCCTGGTTGCACTGTGCCAGGGTACCTCAGAGTTTACTACCATATTTAAGCTTTGATATCATAATGACTGCTTTTGAAATGCTTGCAGGACATTGTCTACTGTTTCTACTGAGCTCAGAGAAATAAAAATATGAAGAAGTCTTAATAGAATGGCCTTTGTGCAACATAAATTTTGCTGACCCTGAAAAGCATGTAAAGCAAAGTTTATGTCATTGGTACATTCAAACTCGTATGTCTTGTGTGCAGCTCAAACCTCTGAATTTCTTATACAATACCCTGTACTTGATTTCAGTAGTGTCTGTATGATGCTAGTTAATTGGTATTACCAGCAGGACACATACAATTATTTATGGTTTCTGTCTGTTGATTTCAATAAAAACAGGAGTTGCTTATGCTGAGATTTTGCTGTTTGGTTGTCAAAACATAACACAATATTATCAAAAGAGTTAAAATTGATTATGAATCTTTTAAAGCAAACCATTTACAGCAGTCAAATTTTAGCTTCCAGATTAAGTCCAAGAGTGCAATATTAAAGTAATAAATTTTCTTATGAATCTCAAAAAGTCCATAACTTTTGATTTTTAAATAACTGTCACCATTCTAGGGAATTACTGAGACCAAAGAAAAAGAAAATAGTAAAAATTATCATGACTTGCAATCTTTTCCCCCCAATTTTTAACAAGTAGATAAAAAAATTTAGAAGAAAAAAAGTTTATGGATGCCTTCTCTTACATAGTATGAATTCAGAAACATCCTAATCTGGAAAAAAATCCTGAGGAAGTTTCATTGCATTTCAGGCAAAACTATCCAGAGGACTATGCAGTCTGCTGTAAATAAAATTTTACAAGGAAAATTTCCACAAAATATAGATAATTTACAGGGGAAAAATTAAAAATAAAGTAATAAGGCAATATTTAATGAGACAATATTTGAAAAAGTAGTAAATTAAAGCAGCAGTTATGCTTTTCTTCCTCTCCTGATTTATAATTGTCAAGATCAGCTACAAAGAATATTTCTGGAGAAAAACTAATTTTTTCTCTGCAGTTCATAGCTGAAAAGCAGTATTTTTGTAGGATAAATTATTAGATCAGGGCATTTGAGAAATATAAGGCACAACCCAAATTGCCAGTGTAACGTTATCCATAAAATAGTAATTTTCAGTTCCTTCTTTATTGTGTAAAACTTCTGATATTTCTCTCCTTATTCTACTAGTTCAGTGTTTTTTTCTACAATCCTTATGTAAATGCTGCCTTGTTTACTAGGCTCTTTGTTTGTAGATGGCTGCTCTTTATTCACTGATGTCCAAAGAGCTGAATCTCCTTAGGGCAGCAGATGTCTTTCTTATTGAAACTTTTCTGATCTTTTTGTCTCTAATATTATAATAACAGTAGCTCACAAACAACATCCTGTAGGCTGCAAAGAGTACAATTGCACATAAAGCTATTTATAGCTAAAGCAGACATTTTATTTATTTGTTTGTATTTATTAATGTCTTTTTTTTTTCCTTCAGATTGCCTTCAGATTGGCCAGACTAAACCTTCTACCCTTTGCCTTTCCCTCATCATGAGAAAATCATCTGTAGAACACGACATATCTTTCATTTTTTCCATTTGCTGTTTTCCACAGTTATTTCCATGTTTGTGCAATTTTCATCATTGCCTTGATCTAGAGGGAGAATAAGCCTGCTTTTGCAGTCCAGATACTGCAAATTGATGGCACCAGCCTGTTACATCTCTGCTGGATTCTTCATCATTGCCAGTCGTTCTTCCACAGTGCATCAAAAGGTGTTGTGAAATAATCCATCATTCAAGTGACTAGCAGGAACATGTGGAAGTTTCAGCTAGACTGGGATGGCCTACATCATAGAATTTTGTGCTGAACTCCTCTTTATATTTCTCATATATTTGCTAGAATTGAGAAAACAGTGAATTAGAATACTGAGAAAATGTTTCTGAAATTAGACTTCCACTTCTTTGCTGTTACCACTTGGCATGACTAAGATTAGCCCAGACAGAGAAGTGTGAAGGATGAAACCCTGTCAGTGGGAGTTTTGTCACTGACTCCAGTTGAAACCGGAATTTGTTTGCAGTTGTGTCTCAAAATGTCAGTGCTGGAAATGAATTTGGAATGTGCTATTTATCTTAGAGGGATTAAAACATCAATCTCTTGCCACAGATCCATTAAAAATACGCAGTATCACAGATGCCTCTCTTATATGCCAATTAATTGACATAAAAGATATCTGATATATCTATTAACTTACTTATCTAAAAAAATCCCTGGAACCCACATATTTTTATTTTGGACTTCTGTCACTGAGTAGCAGTGTAAAAATTTATTCTGTCAAATCTCATTTATTTTTTAACAAATCTTTCAAAGTCTAAAATGCTTTATATGCATTGTTTAGTAGTAAAAATAAGATTTATTCTTTTTATTTCTTATTGAAATAATAGAACTCCTTTCCTTTTCTGTTCTGGTCACAGCTAAAGTCAAGAGTTTTGTGTGGTGAGGTTTCCTGCATTATGTCAAAAGCTTGGGAGAAGATGGTCAGTCTTTGATCCATAAACGAATTCAAAGTAGACAGTTCACTGTGTGAAATTATTCTTGCAAGGAACAGATTAATCTTGATTTCATGACTCAGCTAAGAGTATAATATCACTATAATCTATACTCCTACTTGAATTGTGGTATATTCATATTGATTTGTAACAGTCAAAACCATGATAACATATCAGTGTTCACACTTTTGTATCAAATGTTTAGTTTTAAGAATAATATTTAAAAAAACACTAGAAGGCATGCAGTTGAGTGAATGAGAATATAATGTTCAGTAAATGTAAATTTAATGTAAAAATTAATGAACAGTACTTAGGTACATCCTTTACATTTTCTAGGTAGTAAAATTATGAAAATATATCCCTTCAGGTTCTGAGTTGTGCAAGATTACTAGAAAACTTTGCTTGCATTCCTTTGGCATAAATTTAATATGTTCAAAAGATTACTCTTTCAAGCATACAAATACCAGCAAGGTGATGTATACAGTGTAAGACCATTTATGCAGGGATTTCAAGCTTTTCCAAGGAACATAAGCAAAGCAGCTGAAATTGATTCATTTTGTGCACAGTTACCCTATATAAAGATGAGGAGTCAGGATTAAATAAAGCAAAAGTCCAAGTGAATAAACTGATTAGGAAATAAATGCTGGCCAGAATAACTCTACACAAGAGAGGTTTTCTACCATTCAGTATTTTACCTTAGTGGATATTATGAGCTATTTTAGTGTCTTCAATTGGTAAGCATGAAATAATATTTGTAGGTATTATAGAAAATAGAAGTTATAATGTTATATTTAACAATACACATTGACAGTTTAACTGACAGCGTAGTCAACAAGTTTCTGATTTGAAATTATTTTTCCCATCAATACATTCACTGCATCATGAATACCTCTTTCATGTACAGAATGGCATCTAAACACTATAAATGTAGATGAATCCCAGCCAAGCAAATATTTAATAATTATGCATTCATTTATATCTTCTACAACACTGGAATCCCTAAGTTAGAAAGGATTTGTTTTATCTTCTATAGAATCTGCCACTCATAATACAGTCGATAAAGTTGAATCATCCTACAGGACACAGCCACAGCATATGCACCTGGGGTTAAATCCAACATAATATTTAAATGTCCTTAATATCTGAGATTTTCATTAAATTTGCTCAGATATTTAAAACTCCATTCCATGAATACCCAAGGATGCACATTTTTCTCTGTATCTGCCTTCTAAGGCCAACTGAGATTCATAAACGCTTGGTCTTGGTGCACCTAAAGAATTTGGTGAAATTTTGTTCAGTGATGTCAAAGGTTTGGTACAATAATCCAGCCACTGAAATGGTTACCCATACTAAGAAAATTATTAATTTAATTCTAGAAATTTTTGAACATGAGTCTACAGTTCCTGGTTTCCATATTTTTTTCATAGATAGTTTATAAATGTAGTGTGTTCCAATGACCACACTATTTGTTAATTGTTAAGTTTATGAAATGCAATTCTGTCAGAACTCTACGGAATCAGAAATGCAAACCATAGGGCACAAAGGCAGTCAGCAGCCTGTATTCGTTTCCTAATCTATTAAACTCCCAGTCCAGAGCTCTTCTGAGGAGAAAGTGTAAAATCAAAATTTTAAGAACAATTTTGAGGACAGTTTTGTTGTGAGAGATTTGCTTGATGGTTTCTAGCATTCCTTGGGAAAATGAATACATTTCCCAGCTCAAAATTCAAATTCTATTTATGAGTTTGGATGCTTGTCTGCTAGACATTTCAAGGTGTAAAATTGCATTGCCTATAGCATTTTTCTGACTGTCACTGACCTCATGCATGTAATAGGGAAAACAGGAACATAGTATGTGAGTGTTGGTGTCTTATGTGAACCACAGAAAATACAGATGTTTCCAAATAGTGTCAGCCGAGTAAATTTCCATTTCAGTGGCTAGCGTGAGAACAAAATGAGAATACCAGTTTATGGTGTAATGGACATATTGCCCAGGAAATCACTTGTCTGTGTTTCCAATACTGAGTCTGTATTTTACTGAAAAACTTCTTAGGAAAAGATGTGACCTAGGGTCTTATCTCCCAGGCATGACTTGCATGGACAGTCTTAGCCATTCTTCCTTTCACTTTCTCTCCATCTTGAATTCCTTGCTTCACATCAGCCAAATCTCAGCAGTAGTGAACAATTTTCTTGGCAGGAAAATAGCGTAGATTCTCTCAATTTATATAGCTAAGAAGTAGCAGACAGAGGTTGAATGTTTCATGAAGCTGAGTCTCTTTGAATGTGTGTTTGCCTGTAAATTATTAAATTTTTAAAAACTGTGATGTTGCCATGGTGTTCAGAGTCTGATCCTGTGACTTGTGTTAAGTAGTGTCTGGGAAAACCTACTAAGCAGAGTAGAGCCGAGCTCTTTTCTAAATCATAAATGGCTTTAGGTGCTGAGCTGTGCAGAAGCAGAACTCACAGTTGTCATTCAATTCAAACTTTATATTCAAAACCTGAAATGCATATTAAATCAAAGCAGCAAGCATTCTCTATTTATGGGGGAAAAAAAAAAAGCCCTTTCATTTAAATGCCATTTAAATTCCTTTTCTTGGATTTTATTCAGAAAGATTAACCTTGAGTATTATTAGGTTTGACTGGGATCTTTAAACTGTAAAGTAGTGAAGGTAAGTCATATCACGCACATCTGAAGACCTTAAAATAAATTATCTGTTAGCAGCTGTAATAACCAGAAATCACATTTTCCAACTATTGATTTTTCAATTTAATTACTAAAAAAAAAAAAAAGTATACTAAGAAAAATAGGCTGGGGAAAAAATCAAATAGAAAATCCTAAAGTTATTAAGGAATTGATTCAAATAGGAGATAGGAATAAAAAGACCACAAATGTGGCCTAATGGAGAATTTCCAAATTAGCATACACATCTTGCCATAGAAAAGGCAAATTATAGGAGAAATAAGACTTCCACTCTTTCTGCTTGAGCTGTTGAGACTTAAGCGACTCACAATGGGAGTTCACCTTAGAATGTTCTTTGAGGCTTCCAAGAAATCATCCACATTATCTACAGTTTGGGATATCAACCAAAAAACACAGACTATTTTCAGTGGCAGAGATAGGCCTTGAGAAGAGATAGCTAAAGCTTTTTTTCAGTTACTGATTTATTTGCCACAAAACTGGAAATGTGTTACAAATACCCACTTTCATCACTGCCCTTTAAAATATCTTACCATGTTTTTTCAGTTGTGTATTTGAGATGTGATGGGTATGTTTTGAACATTTATACTTGTTTTACAAGTCACAGAAAGTCACTCTTGCATTACACAACTGAAATAGTAATTTATTAATAAATACCCATTAAGTTGCAAGTAATGCTGAATTTTGATGTATATGTCAATTGTTTTATTTTACAGAATGGAATAATAATAATAATCTCTTGGAATATAATAAACATGTACTTTAATTTTATGAGAAATTTCATTTTACATTTCCAGAGAGCTACTCATTTCCAGTATTTTTCCTGTAAATCCAACAAACCTGCTTACCACAGAAAGTGACCTTTAATAAATAGCTTCTAAACCTTTAAAAATATTGAAACTGAATTTCAAAATCAGGAGATCAAATTTTTCCACATAATAAAGATTTTGATGGCTGTATCTCAGTGCTTTGAAGCTTTTCAAGAAGCTCAAAGTTGGGAGATAAAATTTCTCTTTCCTTTAAAACCATTTGCCTGACTGCACCATCTATTCTTCCCACAATTAATCTGTCTTATTAATGGCTAATAGTACTTCATGAATTTGTCATTAGATGTCAATTCAACAGCAACCAAATTTTAGCTCAACTATTACAGGTTTGACATGATACTTCAACTCCTTTTATTCCCTCACTTTCCAACAGGGAAAACCCTAACTCCTACCCATATTCTTCTGTTAACTTGATGTTTTCAGGAAATGTGTTGGTGCATACTTAAGGGTGCATAGGATTTCCTGCATAAGGAAGATTACAATGTAAGTTTATATTCCTTTGCTTAGGCTCACAGAGATGTCTTAACCTCTCAAACTAAATGGGAAGTAAATGGCAAAGTACAGCACTAGCCATCTCTAGGTAAGTAATTTTTTCTCCTCCCTCCCCATTTCATTCCACTATCTCTTGCACAGCGAAACACTATGTTATCATAAGCTAAAATTGTAATTCTGTAAATAATAAATGGATAGAAGTCTATTACCTTTGAAAATCTTAAGTGGAAATATGTAAGACAGAAATACAAGCACAGAAATCTCAGTTGAAAAAAAAAAAAAAGTGGTCATACTGATCCCTTTTGATTTTAAAATTCATTAATCAATCTTTAATTTTCAAGTGGCCTACAGAGAGACACTCATTATGGATCTGCCCCTTTTCTGCTGAGACAATGCTGCTCAGTATTTCCTCCTAGAGGACCTTTTCTTTCATATAGGTAATCAGTGAATCCAGAGTTTGATATTTAATATTTGATATTGATCATGCTACCACATGAGGTAAAAAATTCTAATTCTGACTTTTAAAAAGAATTTATGCAGATTTTGTTCAGAAATTAAGACCTTAGCTAAACTATACTAGCAATATAGTAATGTTAATTATGTTCTTAATGATAGGACCTCCCATGTGTTTTTGTGTTACAGTGCTCAAGCTTTGCATATCTATAGATAAGAGATCTTATTAGGAATCAAAATATATATTCATTGCCTAAGTGCACCATTAACCAAGAGCTCATTATCTTCCCTTGATTAAATGTTATGTAGGGCTCTAAGATTTCCTTGCAAGCGGAAAACTATTTAACAAGAAGTAATTCATCTGAATTATCTTACAGATGCTCCTTTGAGTAAGAGCCTTTAGATTCTGTCAATACAGTCACCTACCTAATGTCCCTGACATACACAAATCTGTAACAGTCCACATTGTAGAGATCATCTCCATACTCCTTGTTGAAATTGGAAGACTTCACATGGCAGAAACTTGCTGAAGTCAGTTTCATTCTATTTGGTGCAGAGTTCACTGATTAACTGACTTTAAAAGACATGCAGGTGATGAGTGTATTCTTGCAGCTTTCTGAGAGAGCTCATGAAATCTTCCATGACTCATTAAAAAACACAATAACAGTGTTCCCTTCTCATCAGCTTCTAGCCTTCAGCTTTTTCTTGGTTAGAAATAGCAATGTAACGTGCTGAAAAGGCAGAAAACTAGCCAGTATTAGATCTACTTTGACAACAACAAAGCATGTTGTTTCATGAATGTCATTAATGCACAACTTATGCCTGCACTTTTTCATGCATCAGTCAAAATACATGATTGCTTAACATAGAACAAGCCACCAAGATATCTCTGTCTTCAGCAGTGATTCTGGTTGATTTTGTATCCACACTCTGCAGTGAATAGTCCATGTAACATAACATGAAAATCTGCTTACTTGTAAGATAATCTAAGATAATTTACCTCAAAATAGTTATTTCTTAGTTTCAAACAGTGACTTCTAATACACAGAGAATTCTACTTTGCAATTACTCTCAATGATCTGAAACTGTTATTTTCTCTAATATGCCCATTCCATAACCAAGAATTTGATATGGATACAAAACTCGAATGGCATATTGATGATATATACTTTTTTTGAGTATCATTATTCCAATAGGACATGCATGGAAGATTTTTCTAAAACAGTTTTTGTACTTACCTTGTGCAGTTATTCTAAGTAGGTTTTCATCATCTGTTCAGTCTTTCAGTTGTCCTGCACAACTGTAGATCATAGGAGTAGGAGTTTGAATAAAGTAACATCATATTTCTCAGCTGTACAATACAACTCTTTTTAGCCACAGATTTAAGCACAAGTTTTTGATTCTTTCTGGTTATGATTCCATATTTACTATCTCCTTGAACTCTCTCATTTAATCATAGACTCACAGAGTATCCTAAACTGGAAATGACCCACAAGGATCATCAAGTCCAAGTCATACACAGAACACCACAAGAATCGCGCCTTGTGCCTGAAAGTATTTCCCAAATGCTTCTTGAATTCTGTCAGGCTTGGTGCTGTGACCACTTCCCAGTGCCCAGCCACCCTCTGAATGAAAAACCATTCCCTGATATCAAAAATAAACCTCCCTTGACAAACCTTCTGGCCATTCTCTCAGGTCCTATCACTGGAAACCACAGAGCAGAGATCAGTGCCTGCCCCTCCTGTTCCCCTCTCAAGAAGCTGTAACTGCAGTGAGGTCTCTCCTCAGTCTCCTCCAGGCTGCACAGACCCAGTGCCCTCAGCTGCTCCTCATACAGCTTCTCCTCCAGGCCCTTCACCATCTTTTTGGATGCTCTCTAATAGCTTTACATCCTTATACTGTGGCAAAGCCTAATTGAATTAAGCTTCAAACCTAAATGAAGAGTCTGTATTTTAAGTAGACATGGATGTTTGGCTACATAGTAAACATGCATGGAGACAGCATGCACAGGCCAGTTTATCATGGTAAAGAAGAAATTCAAGGTAGCACCCTTACCATAATCTATGACATCCATGTAACAGTTCACCTTGCACTGGTGTATTGGATTTGCTTGGCCAAGCTTTGTTAGCGAGGGGGCTCTAGGAGTGGCATCTGCAAGAAGCTGACAGACACTTCCTCCACGACCAGCAGAGATAATCCTGGGCAGCTCCCAAACCAGACAGGCCACTGATCAAGGCTGGCCAGTTAGAAATGATGGTAGTACCTCTGTGATAATCTATTTAAGAAGAGGAAAAAAAAAAGGTATTGTGCAGTTGTAATTGCAGCTGAGGAGGACAGAATGAGAACATATGAGGAGAACAACGGTGCAGACACCAAGATCTGGAGAGAAGGAGGGGGAAAGATGTGCTCCAGGCACTGGAGCTGAGATTCCCCTGCAACCTGTGGTGCAGACTATGGTGAAGCAGGCTGTCCCCCTGCAGCCTAAGATGATCCATAGGGATGCAGGGATACACCTGCAGCCCTTGGAGGAGCCTCATGCTGGAGCAGGTGGATGGCAGAGAGGAGGCTGTGACCCTGTGGGAGACCCATGGAGAGAGACACCCACACTGGAGCAGCCTGTCCCTGAAGAACTGCACCCCATGCAAGAGTGACCCAGTTGCAGCAGACTGGGGAGGACTGTTGACTGCAGGATGGACTCACACAGGAGAAGTTCATGGAGGACTGTCTCCTGTGGGAAAGCTCACCCTGGAGCAGGGAAGGACTCCTGTCCCTGATCATCAGCAGAAACAACCTGTGATGAACTGATCATAACCCCCACTCCCCATTTCCCTACACTGCTAGGGGAAGGAGGTAGATCCAGGAAGGAGGGAGGGGTGGGGAAGGTGTTGTTAAGGTTTTATTTTACTTCTCTTTATCCTACTCTGATTTTGTTAGCAATGAATTCAATTAATATCTCTAATTCAAATCTGTTTTGCCCATAATGGTATTTGGTGAGTGATTTCTCTCTGTCCTTATCTCAACTCATGAAGTCTTTTTTATATTTTCTCTCCCCTGTCCAGCTGCAGAGAGGAGTGATAGAGAGGCTCTGGTAGGTGCCTGGCATCCAGCCTGGTAGCTGGTAGCTCTGCATTATTATAATTTCTTTAGATCTAAGCTGTGGTACACAATTCAGCAAGGACCATGGTTTGTAAAAATGAGCTGTTCTGAAGGACAGAGATGAAGGTGCGGTTGGAAAATACTGTCACAAGCATTTCTGGTGTTTGTTACTGCCTCTTCTGTGTCAGAAAAAATAGCCACATAATTATTAGGCATTAATGTGGGGGATTTTTTTCTTCTTAAACCTAAGAAGTGACTTATATATGACTTTTAAAAGACTGCCTGCATGATTGGAATGACATTTTAGAAGAACATCTTCATTTCAACTACCATCTTTGCAAAGTTACTAATTTGGAAAGATTATCACTTGATTAAACTATGCAAATAAATTTGGATTTCTCAAATTTAACCTGTTTAGATTGTATTGTGGTTAATTGATGAACTGACAGTTCTTCTGGAATCAGTCCATTATCAATAAACTTGTAATTATGTGTACATGAAAGACAGTAAAGTTCTTCTGAAATCTTCCTGTGGGCTCACGCAGATCTGTTATTTTTCCAATTAAAGGAAAATATTCTTTCTGTGATTTGAGTTTCACCCAAAGTTATTACTTTTTATCTACTCTTGTATTTTACATATTTGCTATTCAAACATGAACAGCTAACAAAACACAAAATTAGGATTTTAATTAAGGATTAATTTAAGAATTTAATTCTTAAAAATTTTTCTTAAAATCCTCTTGCTTTATAAAAGCCCCTTATCTAAATAGCCATTATCCAGCTAAGCTATGATCTGATGATTTACAGCTAATTCATGCAAAAAAATGTCCAGCTTTATAAATATTTATATCAAAGTCATAATTGGAAGAAATGCAGTAGGTATATTTCATCTTCTTAATGGACAAAGTTTCTTTTTTGTAATGGAACATAACATCTCAGTAGACAACAAAACAGACACAGTGTCTTTCTTCATAATGTATGAAACAACTTCCTGTGCTTCTATGCAATTTATCAAACTTCCAATTTTGCATATTTTTTAAAAAGCTATGATTTTCAGTATCTCTGATTAGGATTGCAGATAGATGCTTTGTATCTACTGATGTTTTGCTTGTAAATTATTCTAAATATCTAAGCAAAGTAAATCAATTTAAATCTTATGGACACAGGCCACATGATCTGTTGCAAGCTACAATGAAGAATTTGGACACTGTCACTCTTCTAATAGTTAAAACTTTTCTTCTCATCTTCAGCACAAATTGATGTATCATTAATATTCATGAGTTACTGTCATCTATTTCCTAGGCTAAAGATATATTTTACTTTTAATGACTCATTTTTTGTTCTTATGTTTAACCACATAGGTTATTTATTAAAAGTGATCAGCTTGGCAAGCTCTTTTGGCTGTCATGTCAAATTGAACAAGCCAGGCATTTTTTGATAATTTTCTCCATTTGGATTTTATATTCCTATCACTATTCCAGTATCCTTCTATTTTTTAGCTTAACTTTACTAAAATTATGTAGGAAGAATAAAATTACAAGGTAGCAGGACATCTGCTGAAACAGATTAAAGGTTTTTTTAATTTGGTGTGCAGCCTCTTGGTATTTAAAGGAATCAGATGACGAATGTAAAAGAATAGTGTTTCCATACATTTCTACACTGTAGTTTGATATAACTGATTTTAATTGAACCTTCACCACATTTTATGGAACTTCTGCTTTTTAGATTAGCTGTCTTTTCTACAGTGATCTTTAGTATCCTCCATAAGAAAGAAAAAATCTTTTCCTTGCTCAAAAAAAAATCTGAAAAGAAATGTGTGTATGTATATATATATATATATATATATATATATATTCTGCATTATTTCACTACCAGATCTCAGCAAAGTAACATACAGAATTCTGAGGCATTGTTTTGCTCGATATGAGAGAGGATTAATGCTACCTAGCTTATTCTGGTAGATGTTGGTTTAACCTTCTTTCAGGATCTTAGATGAGCCCTTGCCAAAGCCTCCTTGGGCATTCCCTTTTATCATTTTCACTCCTGTATCATAGAAAGTTTGTTTACCTGTTCTTGTGCTGGACTAGCCTTGCATAACAGTAAAATGCCTACCCACTTGCTCACTGTTTCAGCAGGGGGAAGGGAGAAAATTGGATGAAAAAGGCCATAGGTTGAGGTAAGACAGGGAAATCACTTACCAATTACTCTTGGGGGCAACATAGACTTGATTTCAGCAAAAGTAATTAATTTTATTGACAGTTGAAAGAGATTTAGTAGTGAGAAAAAAGAAAAAAAAAAGATAAAAATTATAACAACACCTTTCCTCACCTCTTTCCAAGGCTCTATTTCAGTCCTTCACTTCAGACTGCTGCACAAACCCCACCCCATCGAGCAGCACAGGGGATGGGCATTATGGTCAGTACATTGTGGTTCCTCTCTTGCCACTTCCTCCTTCCACTTTACCCCTGCTCAATTGTGGGATTTCCACAAGCCCCTCTAGAGATACCCACCTGCTCCAGTGAGTGCTCTTTCCCAGCAGGGGGAAGCCTGCAGGGGAATCTGTGCTCTGGGGATGGTGCAGCACCATCTTCTCTGACTTTGTTATTACCCCACCTCTCATTTGTTTTAATGTCTTAAATACATTTCCCCAAGATGCCACCACCTCATCCATGGGCTCAGCCATGCCCCATGGCAGCTGGAACCAACCATGTCCTGCCCAGGTCTGGCCTCTCCTCAAAGATCCCCAATGCAGCCCAAATTCAGTTTCTTTTCTCAATTTGAAACTGAAATTTTTGCAATGAAAACTTTAAGTCCATTAGTTCTATTATTGCTCTCCAAAAACAAGGTCAGGAAGTTACTCCCTCCTCCAGTCTTGTTTCCTAGATCTTTAGAATTCCAGTCCCTTTGGTTTCCCCAGAAATCTTGTTTTATAAACCACAGTGCTCTCTAGATTCCTCAATTAAATTATGTCTTTCTCAAAGTGCAGCACACCATGGCCCACACAAGGCCTAAACTGAGCAAGCCAACTTTTATGGACTACAGCAAAGGCATTTTTGGCAGCAAACCCACTTCCCACCTTCCCACTTACCTCCTGATTCCCCTTCTGGTAAAGCAAGAAATCAGCTTCAGCTTAGGGTATGATACACCTTCCAAAACTGCCCTGAAGAAAATTGTTTCCTCAGCTTTTATCTGTGCACTTGATTATTCCTAAATAGTTAAGATGCTTGGCTGACTCTGACACTTGAGGCTCCAAAAAGGGCAGAAAACAGGACCTGGCAAGTACCTATACTCTCAGAACTTCAGAATTACTACCACAGGTCAGCACATAAAGAAGCTGAATATTACTTGATTTTATTATTGCAAGATTAAATCTAAAAATGTCCACTTATTAAAACCTAAAATTCTTGGAGATATTTACGTTTTCTTATTTTGAATATGTGCCATGAAACAATTCAATCCTAGTATTCATGGACAAGAAAGGTTGTCAGAAGACAAATACATATATAGAAGAAAATGAGTCAACAATTTAAGATAATAATAGATTAAATACCTTCAATGTTTTGAACGATATAATAGTGATAGAAAAACTAACAGCATGTTGAAAAAATTTGTAAAAAATATGTATAACATTACCAAACTCAATAAAGAAATGTGCTTGATTAAACCCACAGAGGAAAACATTGTGATATGTATCCTGTTACTCACTGAAGACATGTCTTTTGTTGCCTAGACAGACTGTCACCATATTCTCATCCATCTTAGTTATTCAAAGGATACAACAGAACTATTGATTTGTGTTCATTCTTGTATCCCTGTGCATAATAATTGCAAGGAAGGTAAAATTATTTATCAAGCAGCTGCAGTGTATTTTACTGTGTCTGACACTCACCATGCATTTAAATAAGAAACTACCAAGTTATGCTATTCTGATTCCTTAATGTGATTATTCCATTTTGTACACATTTGTGATTAGTGTTCAGAGTACCTCATTTGAAAGCAACATGCATAGTGAAACTTTAAACACTATTACATATGTCTTTCCTAATTTACCTCAGCTGATTAATTGAGATTTTTTACACTACAGCTTAACTAATAAAACAATTTGTCTCTAAAGCACAGATTTAAGCAACTTGAAAAGCAAAAAAAACTGGCTGTATGTACATACTGTATGTATGTGCAACTATTTATTTTAACTTCATAAATTAAAAAGCATGTTTTTTGTTAATTAAAAAATTCTGTGTTGTTTTCTGTCATGGTCAGTGCAAGTACTTATTCAAACCAAAGTAAATGGACAATTAAAAAATTCTAATATTTAACAGTTGACAGGATGAGCCACTACTAAATCTTTAAAGCTCAGACTCAGTGATCTGGTATGTGCAGCAGGTACATATTTTTGCAAATGAAAAGTGAAAATTCATGCAGATTAACAATACCCTTTCCTTCTTGTCATACAGCAAGGAACAGTCCTGTTCCTGGAAAACTTTAGGAGTATTTAACAATGGCACAGCAGTTTCAAAGACAGAGCCTACGTCTTGTCCTCAAATTGGTAGAGAAGCATCGCACAAATGCTATTTGAACATAACAAAACTCAAAGTTGCTCAATTTTAATTTCATTAACACTTGAAAATGGTAAATGTCTGGTGGTTTGCACTCGTATGAAGGGAATAAGAGATGATAGTTTAGAGTAAAGGAGATAAATAGACTGTGTAGCTACATCACTTGAGGTAAACTGAAGCAGCCAAGGCCATTCTTTGGAGCAGAGGGCAGCTGGCTGGTGGTCATGGTGAGCACCTGGACACTGACCCCATGCCAATCAGAAACAAGGATGGCCCCAGTCCCTGCCCTGTCCTGCTGTGAGAGGCTGCTGCTCTGCCCCAAACCCTTCCCACAGTCTGAGGATGAACAGTCACCCGGTAGCACAGGGAGCTAGCAACCTATTTCCAAATGCAATGTTCAACTTTTCATAAAATAGTTATGATGCTAACAAGCTTTTTAAGCAGAGAGAGGTGATATTCAGCATAGGTAAGCAGTGACTCAGGACATTTATGCTGATCAGTCTCTGCCAAGACAAACAAATGAGAGTGTTTTCACTGCTTTTCCAGATCAATATGTGTTTCATTTCTGGAAATTGCAGGCCTACATCTCAGCAGTTATTGGTGAGGCATGTGGAATTCCAGAAAGGAAGACATACAAATTTTCAGGAATAAATCCTATAGAGTGACTTTCCACTTCTTCTGTAAAAGCACTTTAGATGCCCAAGGGCACCACCAGCTCTGACCATCATGGACATCAGTCCTGCCCCCAGACCTCCCCTCATCCAGCCCACATCAAAGGTCCCCACAGCAGCCCCTGCCCCAGTGATGCCACAGCAGAGCCAGCCTCCAGCTCCCCACAGCCTGGCTCTGCCTAGCCATGGATCCTAGCCTGGATCCTAGCCTGCTGGATCAAACCCAGGCATGAGTCCTGCTGCTCCAGGGACACCCACGGGCCCATGTCCTGGCCTGTCCTTGTGCCTGCCTATGCCCATCCCCAGGGAGGCAACTGGGGCTGGTGCTGCCTGGGTGACCTCAGCTGCCCTGCTTCTGGCTGGGGTGGTGGGAATGTTGTTTTGTTGCCTTGTCAACTCCCCAGGGGAAGCCCTGACCATCATGGACAGCACTCCTGCCCCCATATCCCCTCATCCTGCCCACATCAAGGGATCTGCTATAAGATAGCCCCAGAGTCTTTTCCCTAGGCTAAATAGCCCTAGCTCTCTCAAACTGTCTTCACAGGGGAGGTGCCCCAGCCCTGTGATCAACTTAGTGGCCTTCTCTGGATCAGTCCAACAGGTCCACATCTGTCTTGTGCTTGGACCCCACAGCTGGATGCAGCACTCCAGGTGGGGTCTCACAAGAGCAGAGTCAAGGAGCAGAACCCTCCCTCAACCTGCTGGTCACACTTCTCAATGCAGCCCAGGACACAGCTGACTTTCCAGTCTGCAAGAGCACGTTGCCAAGTCATATTGGGCTTTTTTTCCACAAGCACCACCAAGTCTTTCTCGGCAGGGCTGCTCTCAATCCTTTCTCCTTCCAGCCTCTACTTGTGCTTGGGATTGCCCTGAGCCACCTGCAGGACCAGCATTATGACCATATCACACAGCTTGTTGTCATCAGCAAAATTGTTGAGGGTGAATATGTACATTATATATATATATACACACACACACACACACACATACACATATACATACACATACACATATACGTATACATACACATACACATATACATATACATATACATATACATATACATATACATATACATACACACATTTTTATATATATGCACTCACGCTGCACAGCATTTATGTGCACAGTAATGGCGCATCTTCTGCAGCATAATTATTGACTACCAATTCTGGTGGACTTCTAAAGAAAAAGATCATGGTTAAACAAAAATTAGGTGAAGACTAATAAGAATCCATTACACTCAATGTAAGCCACGACTGTACAAGTAGGGGTAGTATTGGTGTTAGAATTTGTGCTTCAAGCCAAGGTTATAATGAGATATTTCTAACGGTAAAAGTGTGTAACACATATTACAATAGAACTGTCTGGTCTGTTCTCCCCAGCTTACAGTTCTCCAAGGTTTTCAGTACCCTCAGCATGCATTGATCATTACAGCCAGTAAAAGCTGTGTTGGTTTACTGCTTTGTAAGGTGTTCTCAGCTTATTTGGCTTTTAGGTGAAAGTGTTTGAATTTTTTGGCTGAGGTTTTCATCAAAACAGTGACTCATCATAATAGAAAACCAAGAGAAAGGGTCATTCCTAAATGCATGGAATCAATCATTGATGGATAGCATGTTGCAGTACTATTTTCACACTTAATGATAAAAGTCAAGCCAAAACATATTCTTATAAATATCTGACAATATATAGCATTCAGGCCTGTATGAGGTTTCTTTGAAGTATTCACAAGTGGAAGTGCAGTTGCAGTTCTGCATGTCAAATATATATAAATGTCAGCAAAGACATCTTTGCATGTGTTATCACCAAAATCAAAACTGTCTTTTTTTTACACTTTTTGTCATGCCACACATGCTTTGAAAAATCTTAGTGTTTCCATTACTAAATATTAATTTAAAATATTCACACTTACAGGGTGCAGTGCAGTTAGGGATAGGTTTCTCTTTCTCAGGTACAGTTTTCAGTTGTACAGGATCATCATACAGGCCTTTTGTATGATATCAGAAGTATTTCCAAGACATGCTAATAAGTCTAAATGTTTAACAGTTAATATCCCTTATTTGTTCCTGTCTCAGTACACACATACTTGAGACATGAAACTGAACTACTCCAACTACTTGGCATTCCAAAATTCACACTTGAAATTACCATTTGACAGAGCATGCACTGTCTTGACACTGAAGGGGATTTGGTCTTTTCATCCCAGTCTTCCCTGATGTTTGAAATGAGTTCAAGTTGCTTTCCCCTAGGGCAGTTTTAACATGATCATTTTTAGACAGTCTGTTCTTCCTGTCACACCCACAGCCTAGTCAGCCCTTTCATTCTAACAAAGCCCTGTGCACTCATTTGCATGTAGAAAAGTATTAAATTACTCTACAATTCAAATATTTCAGAATAGGAGATAACAGACATAAGTAATATGAAATACAGAAGGAAACTGTAACCCATATAGTATGTGTTTTCATCACTCTTTTTGTTATTCCAATCAAAATGGAAAATTCCTTCCCTGTTGATGTCTTCTAATTTAATCAATTATACCACATTTTTTCTTTTTTCTTTTAATTCAAAAATTAAATCTCTTCCTGAAGAAGTAGCTTTAATCAAACAGTACAGCTCAGCATAACACAATCTTCTCAATACAGCTTTAGATGAACCTTTTTGTAAGGTTTCAGGTTTGCCTATCAATTGGTATCAACTGATCAGCTTGAGTTAGGAGAATTTGTACCCACTGCTCTCTGGTTTTTTTCTTCATGCATTACATGGATAAATAATATTACTTCAAGACAAAAAGTATAATGTTGATCCCAGCCCATTGGTTTTAAACGCAAAATCAAATTTAGTAATTCACACTATTAACATAATTGGTGCATTCCCTGTAATTAGATATCCTAAAACCATCTGATTTTCTGAAATTCATGCTGCAGCCATCCTAAATTATTGGACTTTGAAGAAGAAAAGATGATAATAAATAATAAATGAATAAATAATAAAATTTATCAGCATATCTCTTTAAATGTGTGAAACATTCTTGCAAACAGTCTATGAAAACTGATTCATAAAAAACACGTTGTGTGTTTGCAACTCTTTTTTGGAAAAGGAAATTATTGATATTTGCAGTAACCATTTTGTATATTTTGTTCTTATAAAAAAGAGGGAAGGTAAATAGTGGAAATAACATGGATCTCTGTAATGGATCCATTCAGAAATATAAGTCAGTGAAATCCTACAGTACCAACTCTACTAGTTTGTCCATTTGCTTCATAGGTAGTCTTCAATTTGCAAAAGGTCAGCATGAAGTAGGCCTCTGTATCTTGCAAGTAAAAATTAAAAGTTGGGCAAGATAAAATGCAGAAATTGTTTCATATTGCAGCATATTTGGAACAAATGTAATAAATGTAAACTGAATATTTGTAAGTTCACATTTTATGACCTCAATGGGACTGCATTAATAGCAGTAAAGCAGAGTCCACTGTCCATTCCTCACTGAGGCAGATGTTTCATTTCCTGCCAAGCCTGCTACTGCTAATCACTGTCCTGTGTTTGCCCTTATTATAGCTACCTCAATGAAACCATACAGAGAAAATTAATAATGCTACCAAAAAATTTAAGAAACATGCTTATGTCATTTCAGGAGCAAATGTGCTTTATCCATAGATATTTTATAAATTTTTGAATTAATAAATGGCTTTATTTAATCTTAGCAGCCCATGATAATACAGATAAGCAAGAACTAGTAAACATGGCATATTTTGTCTCGTGTAACTGTACTAAGCCCCTTCTCTTCCATATGCAACATCAGTTCAGATTTGATACTTGCAACTGACCTTGTTCACTGTGTCTGAAGGTATAGGATTTGTTGTGCTAACAAGTAGTGGGGAAAGATTGGCCTCTGATACATCAGCCACTAGAAAAGGGTTTTGGAAAAGAAAGTATCTCTTTTGTAAATCATGGCATGAACAGATACTATATTTTCTTTGAAAAACAATGGAAAATCGTAAGTACAATTTCAATTTCATGCTTAGAAAATTTAGTGGAATATAAAATGCTTTATGAAATGCCATGAACAATCCATGTTCATTCATGTCAGCTGTCCAATGGAATGAGACGTAATCCTTTCCTGTCTATTACATATTTTTTGTCTAAGTCTGACAAGGCTTCAAGCCTCTTAAGCCTGAAGAGGCTTCAAGCAGGAGATTCTGGATATTCCTCCCAGATCTCTGTAATCACCCATGTCTCTTTATCTGATAACCACCTGTCCTGGCTGAGCTTGGTGCCATTTTGGCATGGCCAGGTTGCCATTCTATACCACTGACATCATTGCTGGGGCTGTGGTTTCAGGGGGAAGGAAAAGGAAGGTACCCCCAGAAGTGCAGCGTTTTGTCTCAGTCTCTCCATCGGGAGGTTACAGGGATCTGCCCTGTGGACCTCATCCTCTCTCGCTGCTTTTCCCCCTCCCACTCCTGCAAGACGAGGCTTGGAGGTTTGGTTCTGACAGAGTGGTGAACATGGCTCCCAGGCATGGGGCTGAGAAATGGTGCTGCTGTGGGGAGTAGCTGCAGAGAACAGAGCAGTGCAGGCAAACCTGAGCCTAACCAAGCCTGACCTGAGCCCAAAGGAGCTCAGCAAGGATGGCTGGAGTGGGGCAGAGCTGTCCAAAGGAGCAGTGCAGCATGGAATTGAACCAGCGGCGTGTAGGGGTCGGGAAAAAAATGTGGTGAAGTGTGGATGATCTGGCTTTTTGGGGATTTGTCATTGCTTTTTGTTGTCTCAGGCTTGGGGACAGGAGGACTGGATATGGGGAATGCCTGCAATCTTGTGTTTGTGTGTGGAAACCAGTGGAGAACGTGTGGAACCATGTGGGAAAGGCTGCCATCCTGCCTTTGGCCCAGGGGCCACGTTGAACTAAGCTGAGGTGGTGAACACCTTACCTTGTGTGTGTAAAGCACCTTTTTTATATACTTTTGTTATTAATACTGATGCTGCTCCTGTGCATTTCTTATTCCATTGTTGTTTGCTTTCAGTAAATTGTTATCTCAACTCATATTCTCTACCTTTGTCCCTCTCTTGCTGGAAGGGGTGTAGAGAAAGGGAGTGACTTATTTGGAGTTTAATTTCTGGATTGTATTAAATCACCACACTATCTTTGCCCTGGAAAGAAAAGGGTTGAAGTTACACCCCAGTACTTCTTACTGCAGTGGATGTTATTGTGGCCGCAGGAGGAGCAGGGTTCTATGCTTAGATTGTCTGTGGCTTTGGAGTGCTGCCAGTTAAAAAGCAATAATGGAAGCCCCAACAGGAAAACAGCAATTCTCCATAGTTTATTGCGCAGTCAAATCTGAAGAAAATTTCCTGGCATCAACTATTGGTGTTTTCCTGGCACCAGAACTTTTTCCCTGTCAGACTTTCTACAAATAATGTAGATAAACAAGCTACCCCCCAAAAAGGGTACAATATTTCATAATGGAATATGTTTCTAAGTTATCCAAAACAGAAGATCACTATGCATATCCTAAAATGAGATCTAAGTATTCATTCTGTAATACTAGGCTGTCTTGGAGATAGAAGACTAAACAATTTTAATTTCTTTCTACTCCCTTTAGGATAGCAGTATTATTTGCACCAAGATTTTGTGATGTTATATATGCAAGTATTGTAAAATCACATGTAAGAGCAATGAGAAATCTTTCTGTTATTTCTCAAAACATTTGGAAATAAATAACCTTAAATATGCAGGGATGCACTAACATTTCACAAAGAACTTTTTGGTGCATTATCTACTATGTCTACTAGATTTTTAAAATGGTTAAATACATTTTATTTTATTTGTTATAGCTGTTAGAAGGCCGCTACCTGGTAGCTGCAAATGGTACATGCTACCTGTAAATTTTGATAATATCTGGACGAGACAAAAGTTGCACATCCTAAATCCCCCAGTTAATAAATAGAAATGGCATAGAATCACCAATCAGGAGTCTGACCACGCATTTTTCTTCTGCTTCTAGATTATTCAGACTGGAAAAACTGGCACTTGGTGTTCCAGAAAGAAAATCTGTTGTTGAAAACTAAGGATTCCCAAAAAGAAGAGGTCCAGGAAAAAAAAAAAAGTAAAGAAGTGCAAGCAGCAGCCCAACACAAAATGGAAAAATTTTCTGCCTAACCATCCCAGATCAACAATGATCTGCTGATGGGGTGGAAAGTGGACGCCCAGTGAGCAAAGTAAATTAATGAGTAGATGCTTGAGCTAGCCAAGTAGAGTAAAAATCTCTTAATTTTTTTTCTTCCCAAGTGAACCATAGTACTCGGAACCAATCTAAACTTGTTTACTCTACTTGTGTAAAAATGTTTTTAAAGATTAGTCCAGCTTCAGAATATAACTTTAGAGCAATATTATGAAACGTCAAGAAACAGAAAGAAAACTAAACATTTTTTTAAAGTGCCTACTTTTACAATATAAGGCTTGATATGGGCTTTGAGATCACTGAAGCGCATTATTTTACTTGACAAAACTCCAGGTATAAAAGACTTAAAGTGGAGAGAGGATCAATACCACTGGAATGTCTTAAGTGATCTCTCCCTCAAACTCTAAAGGAATAGCAAAAAAGAATTATAAAGGAGCTGTGAATTTTTAGAGTAGGACCACAGGATATCCTCCCTGAGCTACTAGATCTACTAGCATTCAGGGGTTTTTTAGTTTCATAGGTTGAATTCTCTGTTTCTGAGATTTGTGGAGGAAGGTATGCAAAGTTTCCAGGTTAAGATATATTCAGGACAGATAAAAGTTTAAAATGACTTTAGGCTGATTCACCAATGGTTAACCTCAGTTCTTTCTAAAGTTACCTGAATTGTGGTTTCTAGTGGCCTGAAAAGTTCTTCCTGTGCATATGAGTCACAGAGGATCTGACTCAGTTTTACTGGAGTTAGACAGGGAGGCTGGAATCCACCTAGCTTATGGTAGCATATGAAAACTTATTGCCTAAAACTGTTACAATAAACTAAGCTCACTTTGCAGTCAATTCAGATAAATAGATAAATGAGATAAAACTTCTTCTAGAGGTGCTTAACTCTCCACTAATGAATGTATCATTTAATAGCTTTAAGTCAGGTAGCTGGCTTTGGGAGATATAGTTCATGTCCAAATGAATACCAGGATGTTAAAACACAATCTACTTTTACAAAAGCTATTTTCTATATTATCTAATTTGTATTTTGGCAGCAGTCTTCAGGTCTCATCAGTATATCTAGATTTTTTGTGCAATCCATGAGTAAGGACTTCATTAGTGGAACCAAGTAATCTAATATGATTGGAAAGCTAAACAATATTAACATCTGTAGGTTAAACTTTAAATCTTGTCTCCTTGTGAAGTGCGCTTATAGGCCTGAAATAAACAGAAGTACTCATTTCACAGATATTTTCATGGTGCTTAGCACCTGAAATTGATCACAGATATCAAACCTTTTTAAAAGACAATTAGAAGACACGATAGTGATGCCCTTTTTTCAGTAGTAGAGTAGCTAACACACTAAACTAGTCTGTCTTTATTTGAAGAACATACATCTTGACCTTGCATAGTCTTTGGACTGTAAACTCTTATGAAGAAAAGCTTTGTTAAAAATTTCTGAAGAATCCAATATGGTCAGTATTTCTTGTGCCAAAGGAAAATTAGGCTCTACTTTGGCAGTTTAGGGCACTCAAGTGAAAGAAGGGACCTGGGTTGCAATCCCTCTTTTAATGATAGTCTCTGTATCAAGGGTTAAGCATTTGCTCATGTGAGAGGTATAAGTGTACTGTCTTCTCCAGAAAGTGCCTGAATCATGATGTCATGATTCGTGAATCAGGTAGTCATGAGGCTACAAGTTACATGCCTGGTCTTTTGTCTGGTAGACATGTAACAGCTGCAAACAGTGAAAGAGGTCCAGCAGAAGGGATTCTAAGGAAACCTCATTGTAGAAGATAATGAAGAAACCAAGTAAGAGTAAGAGTTTGCAAGTCTAGACTAGTGTTTGGTTAACTTTTCTAAATATCAGTAAATATACGGAAAAGGTGGTGGACCCTATATTGTACATCAGAGAGGCTACATAGCTGTAACTGCTGCCACCACCACACACATTCCACTCAATTCCATTCCAGAAATGAATGCTTTTCAAGGAAAAGGTATTCAAGGCTTTAGAGAGTCTTCCCCGTGGCATGGGGACCAGTTGCTGAGGACTGTAAGGAGACAAAGGATAAGACACAGCCTCGTCAATGTCAGCTCTGTCCACGTGGATGTTGGTCTAAGCTGTTCTATCCTCCACATATTGCAGAGCAAACCTGCACACCTCCTGACTGGCCCCTGCCCCTAAGCAGCAACGGGACCGTGCAGTTCCAGGCACATTCCTGAAATTGTGACAGCATCAAAAGATACTGGAAACCAATGGATTACTTTTTGAAACTGCCTTGAACTGACTGCTAATTAGTGTTTTGTCTGATAGCCCTTTCATAGCTGGATGAAGCTGGAAGGAAGTAAACGACAAAGGGAGCACATTTTTGTTTATCATTAATTTTAACTTAGTTTTGAATAGACTTGTGAGACCCTGCAGTAATCTTCTTAATTTGTCACACACTGTAAATTCATTTAGTAAGTTTATTTTTTGTTACTTCTTACAAGTCTAACCAAATTAATACATTTTATAATGGGTTGGATCATGTGATATTGCTCAAACTAATCTGGTGAGCTTCTACTTAATTATAATATGAGATATCACTGAAGTTTATTATTAAATTTTACAATGCCCTGAGGGCATTTTCCATGTGGTAGAAAGGCAGGGCTCTGGGAAATCTTGTTTAGATCCTCAAAATCAGGGCAGCCCTCCTGTCACATTTATGTAAAAAAAGAAAAAAAAAATTACTTCAGTTTACAAAAATAGTAATCAGAAATACAAACTTCTCTCACACTTGCTTTAATACCTACATCTGTATTAGATCAAAATCAAGGTACATACTGAATGATAGTTTCTGGGCAGGGACACCAAGGTGTATGGGTCAAATGGAAGTGTAGTTATAAAGCACCCTAAAAGTTTTAAACCCCATAAAACTCTGTATTTTAGGTACAAATACTGGTTGTTTTAAAGATTCATCCTCTTTTGACAGCAGTAGGGTTACCTTTTTTGTGAGACAACCATTGCATCCTTTACTTCTCTCCTAGTCCTCACAGGCTTAAAGCTTATTTTGTTCTTAACAGATACTTGAGACATCTTTATCAGCAATTTAAAAATCAATGTTTTGACAATATTCCTTGCAGTTTAGCTACTGTCTTGGTTTTGAGTTCAGGTGCTTAAAAATGTCTCACTACCTAAAGATTAAATAAAACAATAAGTTCATCTACTTAATCTCACTTAATGTTTTAGTGAGTGAAGTTTAGTTTTCTCCTAGGCTTTCATTCACCTTCACCAACATAATATTCTTCAGAAAAAGCTTGCTTTTGCCTTGACAAGGATCTTAGGACATGCTAATGCTGGCTTTCTGACAGGAGCTAACAAAAAGACTTCTGAGTGAAGCAGTTCCACTCCGCAGGGTAGACTCTTATCATCTTGAATGTGTGATCAACCATGACTCCAGAATTTCAATGAGGAAATAGACTGTCACAGAGCTGTGCAAGGGGCTAACCCTGGCCATGGGGGTTGAAAATCTTCAGTTCAAAGGACCTGCTTGTGCAGAAATGTGTAATTCTTCTCAGCTGAACTGCAGCATTGGCCGTACCGTCAGTTACCATCAGTATCTCTGGTGGCAGATTTGTTTTCTACATGGATACTTACATCAGGAGTATTCTCGGAAAGACAGTTCACTTTCAGAAATTGGGGGCTCTGAAATCATGCTGAGGTCACTGATAGCTTACATGTGCTTAGTTTCTCCCTCCTGAATAGAAGAATGTCTGGCAAGTATTAGGGATAGCTCTCACTGCTACTGCAAGCATTGGCAGATGCAAAGGTCTTACAGAACTATTTGAATACAAATGCAGTAAATAGCATATGAATAATTTTGGCCTGCAGCACCCAGTGGAAGAATAAAGAAAAATAAATTTAGAAGGACAGACCCAGGGCAGCCATTGCTAGGCTTCAAAGCCACTGTCAGCTATGGCTGTAAACATACAAGGAACACATGAGGGACCCTCTACATGCTTATTTCTTGGTAACATATACACTGCTCCCAGAAGACCCATTGAAAAATATTAAGGTAACAGTCCCTGAGGCAGAGCTTAATCCAGAAAGCAATGCTTTTTTTTTTTTTTTTTTTTTTTTCTAACAGAGCGCAGACCTGAATGCCTATAGAAAATCTGTGAAGAAGGGACTGCTTTAATTTCTGAAGAGTTAATTTTATGGCCTAGACCACTGGTCTTTTTCCATTTTTGGCATCTTTTTTACCTACAAACCTGTGCTTATCTGTTTTGACTTATAAGGTACCAGATAATTTCTTTTTACTTTTTAATTGGATTGTTTTTATCTGATGCTGCAATAAATTATTTTGGCATAAATACAGTTATTGAATTCCTTTTTAGCAAGGCATTGACTTCACATAGTAATTCACTAAATTAATAATATCTGAGGAAGTAGAAAGAATAGCATAGTCAGACTAGCTGCTTCTTAAATTAAAACAATTTCTTCTTAAGCCTAAAGCAAAGCATAAACTATAAGGAAAAACTGTCAAGCAGTCAAAGGACAGCACAAAACCAAGAAGATACCTTCTGTTTTCTGGGCCATTACTTATTTTCCCTTTCCCAGAACATGTATAGAAATTTTGAGTAAAGTCTCTTTTCTACTCCTATCACCCTAAAAATATTTATTCCTTCTATCAAAGATGAATTTCTAGTCCCTGAGCAGCCTTTAGCCTGTAAAAGCACAGTAGAACACGGGTACCGATGAAGAATTCATATGGAGCCACAGTGAACAACTCACAGGAGTTCCAGCTCTTCTCCTCTCACACCAGTCTGAAGCTCTCTTCCTTCATTTTTATAGAGGCTTTTTTAAAACAAACCTAATAACAGCACATGTCAAAGCTATCATCTATCAAGTTACTGATGTAAAAAGTAAGACTTTGCTCAACATCAAGTGATCAAACTGAATTCCTGCAAATACTGAAAAGATCCCATAGGAAGGCTGAAAAATTGCAAAGAATTTTGGTGAATAGATGAAGTCAGTGTTGGGTTATTGATTGTTCCAATTGCAACTTATCCTTCTGCTTTGCATAAAACCAGAATAAATCTCTTGTGAAAGGCCAGAATACAACCAGATAAAATCAATTCAAAGGAACAGGGAACTCCATGAGGTTAAGAAGATTTGAAAAAAACCACTATTTCCAAGTGAGAAATTTCTTTTAATGTGCCTAAGAGTTAACAACAATTTGATGATTGCAACACAGTCTCTTGGGTAGGAAGGAAGTGGTGTCTCTTTTTAAGCATGCTCTTAGTATGCATAAATTGGGGGAAAAATCCCCAACATGTAAACAATTCTTCCTTAAGTAAATAAAATCTGATTTATAAAATTATAATGTGGCTTCTAATCAGAACATAGCCTAAATAAGCCTAAATAGTCCTAAATAAGAAATGCAGGTAACTTTTCCAGTTTTTATCAAATAATTTTATCTCTATTTAATCAGATGCACATAAGGACATGAGTCCTTCCCCTGAGCTACAGTTTGTCACAAACTGCTCTGCTGTGGGTCCCTGGGAAGTCACTGCCAGCAAACCTGCTGCAGTGCTCTCTCCACAGGGCCACAAGTTCCACCAGGAGCCTGCTCCAGAGTGGGCCTCCCACAAGGTCACCACCCCCTTTCAGGCATGCAGCCCCTCCAGTGGGAGCTCCTCCATGGCTTGCAGGTGGGTCTGTGTTCCTCCATGGCCCTCCGTGGGCTGCAGGGGCACAGCTGCCTCACCCACAGGCTGTGGGGGAATATCAGCTCTGACATCTGGAGTGCTTCCTGCCCCTCCTTCTCTGACTGTGGTGTCTGCAGAGCTGTTCCTCTCACATCTTCTCACCCCGCTCTTCTCTGGCTGCAATTACATCTGCACAAATAATATGGGGATTTTTTTCCTTTCTTAAGGAGTATAGTTTTACATAATTAATTAAAAAATATCTTTAATAAATCTCTTCAAATTCATCAGGCTGTGCATTTTAAAAATAAAAAAATAATGTAATTATATTTGAGGAACTCTTAGGTAACTGACATTTATGTAGTTTGGGAAGTATTATTGTGTGAACTTTCTCACAAGTTTATATTTTAATAGCTTCTGATTTCCCATCTGTGTACAGTGCACTAAATTTATATAATATATATGGTCAAGTATCTTGAAGCTTGTTTAGTGGAGAATTTTCTTCTTTGTTCAGTTTGTTGATGTTTTGAATGTCTTCTAGTTTTATATGTTGCATTTTAAGATTGCCAGATGAATACCATCTGTGAGTGATTAGTCTGGAATTTTCCATTTATATTTCTACACTTCTGATGAGTAAGTGGGAACAGGCTAAATTCTCTAGTTATACATTTAACATATAACAGAGTTATAAATGTATAAAAAGGCTTATATTAAATCATTTCCCAAATTTGCCTCATTTCAGGGCCACAGACCAATGGATTAATAACACAATAATTTTATCTCATTGTCTGAATTTGGCCTTTGTGTACCTGATCAATAATATAATTGAGATCAGAGAGTTGTCTCCACTGTAGCCTTCTTAAGGAAGGAAAGTTAACTAAATCCAGCTGCTAATTAATCAATTACAGATAAATATCCTCTGAATGGAGCTTAAACCAAAACTGGATAAAAGTCTATTAATGCACTGAAAAAAACTCCCAACAAACCCGGCAAAAACCCCACCAACCCCAAAACCAACCAACAAAACAACCAAAGAATCCCCACCAACTCCCCAAAACACAGCAAAACAAATCCACAGAAAAGCAGAACTATATGCATTACCAGCTTTGTATTCTTACCTACAAGCTTGCCTTTCTTTGCTTTCTAATTCTCACAAAAGTTCACTTGTTAAATGAAATGGTAAAAGTAGCTTGTTATATTCAATATGCATTTTCCTATGTGTAATATAGTCTTCTTGTTTCTAGCTTATATCCTTTGCATTCTCTAAACAATTTTATTCTCATTTGGATATATTTTCTTTGAGCATCTGTACATTTACTTACATCTTAAATAAACTATGTGTATTCATCGCTCAACTTTTTTTTCTTCTCAAAAAGATTCTGTCTTTTTATTTTGAGCATGTTCTCTCTTTCTGCCTCTATATGCCTGAAGAAGAATACATTTGTCATGCAAATCACGTGCACTTTTTGGAAGACTTATTTTTCTATTCCTTCATCTGTTATATAATGAGAAACTCCTCAGGACTCTATTGTCATGCACTACTGAAATCTGTTTGAATTCATTTGTATTAGTGTTGTTATGTACAAGATAGATGCTTATGTTTAGTCTAGTTACTGACTTTATATCCAGTGGAGAGAAATCAGATTTTGCATAGGATGACTCATCTCAACCAAAGATAGGTACTTGCAGGTCAGATGAATAAACAGCTGCAAGGGCCAGTTTCAACCTCCTGACTATAAAGGGTGTGTGTGGTGACTGTCCTAAGAGTCTGGAAACCATAATTCTATTATTCTAAACCACATATCACCTCCTTTGTACCACAGTTTGTCCTTTAGTTCTTCTTGTTATCCTTCAAGGGAGAAATTTGTATTAAATTGAGACTTGCATACTGGAAAAGGACAGTGGAAACAATAAGCAGAAAGGGAAAAAGTAAAAGAAAGGTACAAAAGGAATTATTTTCTATCAAGTGAAAAGGAAATCAGAACAGTTCTAAATCTTAGAGATGATGTTGAAAGATAAATTCAGGGTTATTGATTGCAGTAAGGTCAGAGAGAACAGGTGAATGGAAACTGTGGTATGATCATGTAGAAGATTTTTGTGGAAGTGTTTGAGCTACCCTCAATGGATAAGCTGTAATGTAAAGGTCAGAATGCACAACTTCAAACATAAGCAAGCAAAGTATAAGGTCTGGTTTTTACCTCCATGTGGAGAGAAGAAAATTATAGTTATGTTATAGAGTCACAATTTCTCTGTCAGTTGTGTTAGCATCACAAGGAAGAAAGAAGACAACAGATATTCTAGACTGCATTTTATTCTTTGTTTCTACTTGAGCATTTTTTCTGTATTCAGATGATATTTTATGCTTTATTACATTACTTAAAATTATCCCAAATTAATGATGGAGACCTTTCAGTGAAGTTATACTACCTTCTATGGCATTTACCCTGAGTTGTATTTTCTGTTACTTCTTTACAGCATTGCAAGAATGCTAATATGAACTAGAGCTGTAACATATATAATTTTATTTGATGTGTTTTGATGAACTAAGAACTTGTAATGTGGGCATCATAAACCCAGTTGTAGGATAAGGCAAAAATTCATTTTATACCTGGAGGTCACACTGAACTTTCCTAGGGTTGTTGTCTCATTGGGTTTATGAAACTATTTAATGTCTTGAAAGGAAATAAGTAAGCACTGATATATTTTTAACTGAAGCTGATTTATTTGATTTGTATAGACTATTAGCTAATCTGTAAGAATTGTATCCTTTTAAGAAAATCAGTATTTATGCAGTTGTATGAGTGGAGAAAACATAACCCTGTTGAAATCAGGGACTTACTACAGACATCAACCATCTTGTGTTGGACCATATACGGCTGAGTCTTGCTGTGCCTGGGGTAGTCTGAAGGTCATCTACAGTGACTTGTACACTTGCTGGTGCACATTTCCCTTCTGGACTATATAGCAAGCTGTTGGCAGTGCAGGAGTCTTCAGGACTGGCCTCTAAAAGGAGAGAGTGTAGCCACTTCCATCTGGACCCGGCACTGGCCAAAGCCCAGCACATCATCTGAGTGTTGTTACATGGAAACAAGCTTCGTGCATGTTCAGTTGCCCCATAATCAAACCATGAAATCACAAGGTAAAAGAACTGGTATCCACAGGAGAGCATGCAGAGATCAGATGGAGCCTGGGTACAGACTGTATTCAAAGAAGGAATTAAATAAACTACAGTAGAAGAGGTGGGGCTACTCTCTCTTTTTTGCACATGTACCACTGCTTCTTTATTACTTATATTGTCAATTATAATTCTACTTTCAGAGAAGGAGATGGTTACTTAGATTATAGAAGAAAGTGCCTATATTTTTTTTAATGCTCATCTGCAGTTAGTTCAGGAACCAGGTAACCCTTACCCATACCTAAAGCAAATGAACCAGCAAAGAAACTTGAAAGCAAATTGAATTTCTGAAATAGAAAACTCTAGACTATTCTGATTTTTTGATGTATGAGGTCCTACATATACTCACACACATATAGTTAACTATTCATTTAAAGTATTGTATCAACTTTATTGTGAGGTGTCAGAAGGGTAATTCATTGCAATTGCGCTCACATTGACCATTCATTCTACTGCATATTCTCAAAAGAGTTAATAATATTTAAAAAAGTATGTGAAAAGTTTGGTGTTTTTCCTTCAATTGTTTGCATCCACTGCCTTTTGACTTCAGTTCTGCATGATAATACAATGTATTTGGATGGCACTGATAAAAATACATAAAGATAGTTAATTTTTCTGTCTTTGAATAAACTGCAGTCTGGTATGCTGTGATCCACTTCGTTATCAGACTTAGCAATAAAATATAGTACAGATAAACTTCAATTTGGCTTGACACTTCAAAGTAAAGAGTTGTAAAATATGTCTTTGGTGAAAAAAATTTATCTCCAACTAGCAATGAAGTCATGTTTGATGTTATTAGAGGTCTATATTTCCTGTCTGACATATTTTAATGCCTTTTTTTATTAATGAGGTATAAGGTAAAATTCAGAAAGGTATCTCAATGGCTTTGCAACATAAGTACCACTGAAAGTCAATTTAACTTTACAAGTTTTCAAAAATGAACTTACAGGGAACTTGTTTCTGTCTAGTTTGCTGTAAAATGATGTGCAATGAAACCTGCTGTCTACTCCTTTGACCAGAAAAAAAAAAAGAGTTTAATGAATTTAGCACTTCCCACTGTTTAATAAACTTAAATGTGTTTAAATCAAAGCTTCCTGTGATACAGGTAGGTTAAGTACAATTAGACTAAAGTAACATTATTCTTATAACACCCCAGATGGAAAACCCCTAAAATTCATTTTCCATATACATGACCATATGGTATATATGAAAGCTACCAGACCAGGATTACTTCTGAGGGGATGGCTTACATTCATCTTGAAATTGCTTTAAAACAACACACCTATCACTGGTCTTCTTTCTTTCCGAACTGAGGAGCACCAGCCTGAATTATTCTGAAAAGCAGAGGTGCAGAAATACAATCTGATGACACAGGTGATCTCTAGAGCAACACAGACCTGAGCTGTGTTGCAAACACCGCCATTTCTTCCTACACTGTCAAACGGGAGAGGGGAACTATTCACGCCATAAATTGAATCAGGGTAAATTATTAATAAACTACCTTAGTTCTGCGCTTTTCTCTCTTTTGTTTGTTTTTTAATGAAGGACTTATGTTTTCCCTTTATCCCCATACATACTTTGTAGTAAAAGCTGATTGACTATTAAACCTTTCAATTCTGCTATTAATCTTTGCTTCTTCATTGTATGGTAAGTTTGCTGACATCAACTGTTTTCCTGCTCCTATTCTTTCTCAGCAGGGAAATTGGTTCTCAGGTATTTTATCTCTCACTTCTGGAAATACTACAGAATAATAAGGCATCAGCCACTGACATTTCTACATATTTTTGTGAACACATGCAGTCCCTCAGTTATCTGCATGCTGAGTGGAAATTGTGTAAATGTTGCCTGTATATATCTTAGGATTTTGAAAACATCACAAACCAAATTTTTATGTAATGTCTGTACAACACGTTTAAAACCTCGTGGATGTCATTATAAAGATTTTGCTTTGATTTTTATCTTTCTTCATTTCTTCTTCCTCTGCCAATTCCCCCCAAGCAAAACAAAACCACAAACAAACCAACCCAAAATCTAAACACCACCCCAAACAAAAAACAAACATGAAATAAACAGTACTAGGCCATTCGCAAATGTATTATTGTAACGACTGTCTATTTCATTAGAATAAATACTAAGTTAGTAGTATTAGTGGTGCAACCTAAGAAAGAATGTTACATTGGGATTGAGCACAAAATGCTGTATGGTGCCATAAGCTGCTTGTTCTTGAGGTCCCACAAATGGTGTTTTAATGAGTTGAGTTAGGCATCTTTTGTTTACTTTCAAAATCAAAACACATTACTATATGGTCTGCTGGTAGAAAATCGTGAATAAATATAACCTAAAGTAATGTATACTTAAAGCTAAACTCTAATTAAAATCAATTTTATTTACCCCAGCTGTAGACACTTTAATTGCGTAATAGCTCTGATTCTGTCAGGCGGAGGCNGCTGAGACACGCGTGGACAAACAGGACACAGGGACACAGCCCCCGTGCGCGCTCTCGGGCACAGACACAACCCCCAGAGCCACGGAAAGCACCGCAGCACAGCCTCTCCCGCGCAGCCCCACACACACACAGACACAAAAACACACACACAGAGAAACACACAGACACACACACGGACACACACACACACACACACACAGATGTCACGCAGGCACACAGACAGACACACAGACTGTCCTGGTTCCTGCCTGGACAAGAGCTGATTTCTGTGGAAGCCAGGAGGGGGCATGGCCAGGACCCAGAGGTTGTTCCGCTATCACCTCGGGTCATTGCCGGCGCTGGGGTTATGGGGG
>VXBS01010495.1:105659-117950 GCA_013400255.1 Sitta europaea
CCCGCTCCCCGCCGCCCGCTCGCCCTGCGCCGGCTCTGCCGCGCCGGCTCGCCTCTGCGGGAAGCGCTCCCCTGGTTCCCGGGCTCACTTACACAAAGGCAGATGCTGGCGTCTCATTACACTCGTTATATCCTGTTTTTCGCGCTGAAGTAATAAGGTTTATATGGTAATACTATTATGTCGTTAATGCGGCGCTGTTTTAGTCGACTGCGCGATGTCAGACATTGATTGGATATGGCTTATCAATTTCATGACAGTTTCATCCAGGACATGATGATTTCCTCTCGGCTTTGTGCGGGGATCAGAATACGCTGGTTATAGCATTTTGTTACTTAGTGTAATTCGCTCTGCTTTAGTTTGAGTAGAGGTTTAGTTGGACCTCAGCTAGAGGTTCTTTAGAAAGTTTATCATTTAGTCTCTCTTTTAATACCTTCTCAGTATAGTGGTTGAGTGAAGACCTCGTGGTACGGAGTTTCAACTTTAGCCGGAGGGTAATTCATTAAGTTCCTCTTACACATGTTTTTCTTCTTAGATTTTTAATAGTTTTCTTAAAAAAAACCCTGTTAAGCTTGGAACCTAATGAAGTAGTAAAGAAAAGAAGTAGTAAAGCGCGATGCATAAATCAAGACAACCTATCAAGCTCTTAAATGAGATTAAAGCAAAGAAATGTATGATCAGGCCCTTGAGTGTCACGCATGCAAATAAACTGACATTCAGAGGTGGCAAATAATTTCCCAGGTTCTGTTTATTATTTAAAGAAAACCATAACTAATTCAGATTTACCATGCTAAGCAGTAAATGTTTTTCCTCTGTCAGCAGCTTTTATGTTGCCTTTCCTTAATGTATGTTCTATTGATTGTGAATGAAGATATTGAGTCAAGGTTTTGTAGGAGTGCTTGTTTGATAGCTTTGAAATTCATACTGAATTTCAGTATGAATACAGACCTATGTAGTACCCATTTGTCATAGTTGCTTTGCTGTTAAAGAGGACGCCATGCTGCTTTTTACAGTTGTTTTTCTAGTAATCATACCATAAACAGAGAAAGTCCTTATTTCGTAGAGGAATATATTTTTTTGAACCTTGCAGTTCGATCTTTTCCCAGAGGGGGGAAGTATCCACCGAGATTGTGTGTGTGTGTGTGTGTCTGGAAAACGAAGAAAATGTAGGAAGGACAAAACCGAAAGTAGGCAAAGAAAAGTTGAAAAAAGGAAAATAAATTGGCTTTTCTAGGCATCACGTTCATGCAGAAGTTGCATTTTGAGCAACCGTGAGATTGAATAAATCTGAACGGTTTTCTCCCTTCTTCTTAGCATAAGTAGGACTCCGCATTATTTCACTGGATTTTTTTTAAAGATGAAGGTGAGTTGTCTGAGAGAATGCTAATGTCAGATTCACACCAGGTACCTGGCATTATCGTTCAAAACACCATCTGTCAAGCTTTCTAGAGATTTGTTTTAGAGTCTAACATATGATGACTGTTGAAACACTCAACCAACATAAGAATGTTACTACTTGATTAAAATTAATGCACTGGTTGTAGCTGGGTATAAATGGAAGGGAAATTTATAGAATAGGCAGGATTTTTTTTTTTTTTTGGGTGCCAGAAGAAAATAGGATCCTGGTGCAGGGATCTCTGCAGTTGTGAATAATTTCTAGGTTATATCTATGATGAAGCATTGTTAAGAGACTCTGTATTTCTGTTCCTTAGAATATAATAGGCAGTCAGCTACATCCATAACGATGCCAGCCAGGTGTTCTTTTTATGGTGTCCTAAGCATTTTTGATTACCAGTACGTTTTGTATAAAATGCATAAATGTAGATATGTGTTGGAGCTCAGAGCCTCAAGTATTCACTCTGACTTGAAAGTGCTGTGTTGTTTCATGTTGGCTGCTAAAACCTGAGGTTGAGAACAGTTGTGCTGCTGTGAGAAACCGCAGAAGGGCACGCAAGTGATAAGTGTTACAGAAGAATATTTCTGACTTGCGACAGTGGATTTACTTGTAAAGATGAGGCAGCCCATTTTCTCCCAATAATTTTTTGTTTGTTTGATTCTGTTGCATGGGTTTGTTTTTTTTTTGTTTGTGTGTTTTGGTGTGCTTAGGAAAACGATACTAAACCCAACAAATTACTTATGTTTTCAGTAGGTAGTTCTGTGTCCTTCAGGTTGACCTGTCGGATGCATGCTTGAATCAGTAGCTCTTTATCCCTCACCTTTAAGGGATGACTAGAAATCACTTACTTTAGTCCTTACCTGGGTCTGGTGAAATCCCCAGAAAAGGAACATTTCCTTTGCCAGAGTATTTGCATACTTAGGAGACAACATAAAGAAAGGTGAGGAAAAAGGTACTTGGGCTATTTAAATGCAAGGTGTGGAGACAAAACCCAATTTCTTTAAAAATCACTGAGGGAATCTTTTGTAGATTCTGACAGTGAACCTAGTCTCTAAATGGCTAATTGAGTGCCTTAGTCAGAAGGTACTTGATTTCCCCATGGGTTATGACCTGTTTCATGTAGAAGTAGATTCTACTTGACTGTTGCACTATTAGAAATGGAAAAGTCATTGATAAGTCATCTACTAGAAGAACTTGTGAGTGGCTGGTTATATTTGCCTCAGCCTAAGTTTTTTCAAACTTTTGCAAAATGCATTGAAACGTACTTATTCTGAGAATATAATCTATTCAGTAATGAAAATTAAATACCTTTTAATTGTAATAGGTAGTTGAACTGTAGAGAATAGGATAATCTCCATTTATTGGGAAGGGCATTTCTGTATTAAGTGAACTATTTTGCATACTAGATTGTTATAAGAGCTGGAAGAGTGTCCCTGTTTCATGTACAGTTTTAAATTATTTTATTGTATACTGGTTAGTTTCATGTACAGTTTTAATCTATTTTATTGTATACTGGTTACCAGTAGTTATTTTCCGAGGTAACATTGTTCTGCTTTTAGTCAGGAGATGTCCTGATAAATGTATGAGGGTAATTCTGGTTAGATAAAAAATGTCAAAAGTGAAGAGCATGTTCTTGAGCAGTACCTTTTGTACCCAGCTTGTGCTTATACTGCAGCACACTCTAGAGCTCCAGGGAGAACTGAGAGCCTCTCTGTTCTATGCTCTTCCCTACTGTGGAAGCTACCAGCTCCTTAAGTGTTACTTTTGCATGTTTGTAAATATTTATTGCTTTGTGTAAGATGTCTGTGATTATGAATATAAAAATAAGTGTGTCACTTTAGCTGTGAAGGTGTGAATGACACAGAAGGATACAACCAGCTGGAACTGTTTGGTAGTTCAAAACTGATTTTATATCAGCATTCCATTTAATAGGCTCAAGTGTCAGCTACTTTTTAGGGTCAAGCCAATTATGTGTGTGTGTGTTTATTTATATGTGTGTGGCTTGGGAATATCTTGTGTAGTGTTTTCTTAAAGCCAGCTCTGTGTTTTGTAATATAAAGGAAAAAGACCTATTGGAAAGAGCTGGCCAAAGTTAGAGCATGTCTCCCTATGGAAATATCAGCATTACTAGGGTAATGAGGTAGCTAATTTCTCTCTCTATAATGACAGTGCAATTGACCTCAGAATTTCAGCTGGCAATCTGAAGGCAATGAGAATCAGGCCTTTAACTTTAATATTGAGTTAACTCCCTAGATCATTCCATGTGGCATAGCAGAGTTTGTTAAACCTCCAAGTTGTGTAAGTTAGATTCATATAGCTCAGCTATCATCCCCATACAGGCTTCTTGTACAACAGGACATGATTATTGAAAAGATTAGCCTTTGCACTTAGAGGGCATGAGTAGGGTCTTTCATACAAGCCTTCAGTAGTAGTTCTAGCTAGCAGAAGACTGTTGACATAATGCAAGTTTATTCTGTCTTATATTTGGGATTTCAACTAGTACACTTATATACATACGAGTTTGGGTTTGGAGTTTATTTGGACTGTTGGAGAGTGATTTTCTTTTCATCTAGGAATGCAACTTTAGTTCATGTGTGTGTTTCTGTTAAAAACCTGGGATAATAATAAGGTTGTTATATGAAAATTGTCTTGGAAATACAGAATATGACAATCATATCATTAGCCCTAGATGTGAAAGGCTGTTGATCAACCCTATGACCTGCTAAAACCAGGCTTCTGATATTTTTTAATTTTTATGAATTTTTTCATTGAAAACTACTTGTGAAAATATGCTTGCAAATTTATAAGTTCACTTGTTTCAACAAACCTTTGGACTATGTAAATTTGTACATTAATATTAATCAAAGTGGTCACTATTCTGCTTATTGTTTATTTTATTCCTGATGTTTACATCAGGTGAGAAGAAATCTGTATTCACACAATAGTTGGTATTAATCACTATTTGCTTTGCTGTTTCAAGAAATGCACTGTAAATTCCCGCTAGATTGGCTCAGGAAACATGCTAATATTCAGAGCGTGCATTTTAGGTACCTTGGTTTCATTAGAAACTAGATTTGTATTGATCGTTTGGAGCCTTTTCAATAAAAAGCGCAGACTCTAGATGAATACAAGATACTTAGGATTTCTATAAAGTAGTGATGTGCTAGGCATTACGGACTTGGATCAAAGCTGACTGCACTTAAATGGGAATTTTTCTGTTGCCATTAGTAAGCCTACTAATCAGGCAGTCCTTGTAATAAAAATATGATCTATTGACTGGTATAGCCAGCAGGACATGCTTTTGCCTTGTGGAATGTAATGCAGACGAATCCCAAGTGATAACCGGATTTATGGAAAACAAAATATTATAAAATGTTAGAATGAGTATAACAAAACAAATGTTATGTTTATATTTACCTCAGTTTTTCAGTCATAAAAAGCAGGCTTGCTTCAGAGGAGAGAAAAAAGAAATAATAGATGTTATTTAAAAATATAAAAATAATAAAATTCATTCAGCCATCTGAAGTAGCTTAGGATCATTTGATCTGTGATCTTAGAAAACGTACTTTGAAACACAGTAAATTGTCTTGCAAAGAGGCAACAATATGAATGCAGTAATTGAAGGTTAGGTTCTGATACCCTGATTTAAATTAAAAGGTGCCTTGCTCTTTAAATAGTGCTATTTGAATTGGTGGAGCTGCTAAAGGTGCAATTTAGTGCAAGTAGCAGAATTTAGTACCAACTGTTTCAGGGAAGGTCAAAGGCATTTGCTGAGATTTATCTGGATGCCCAGAGCCTCATCAACAATGTGCTGTTTTTTGGCAACATGAATGTTTTCCTTGAAGGAGAAGAATATTTTTTACTTGTCCTGGGAATTCTTTTAGTAAATTTATGTCGTGTTTAGTCTCCTTGGTGCATACATTCAGGGTACAACTGCTGTAACTGTCCATCTCTCTTTCTCTATACCTCTAAGTAAGCATTTTGAAATTCAAGAATTTGGAAAATTGTTGGTATTTGTAGTTAGTACCAAGAGAAGGCAGAATACCTGGACAGCTGAGTAGAAAATTCAAGTCAACTGTTAACTTCTTAAGCACTGAGCACCTGTGTAATGTGTAGAATAGAGTGGCCTCTCCTAACCAGGAGATGGCATGATTGGGCTCCACATGCCAAAACAGAGCTTCAAATCCTGGCACCTTCTGGGAAAGGGCTAGTCTGGTCCAACAGATACATCAAATTCTTCTTCATTGGATCGTATTCTTTTCTCATTTAGGCAATATGCTGACAATATATACTGACAATGAGATTTGCTGGAGCATGCTGGGCTATTTAGTAGCCTATAAAATCTGATATGATCAGCAGTGACCTGTGCATGAGTCTTCCAGTAAAGATCTGCCTAACCCACTAAAGCAATGCCATGAGAGTGAAACAGTTCCTCCATAACACAAGGACTCGGGTTTCAAGCTCCAAGTATGAGATGTCTTGGGCCTTTCTTTAGGAGGCATAAATGTAGCTGCTGTTTGGTAGTTCCTCTCCAAGGTTTATTAAAATGGGAATATGTTACACCTTTCTGTGCCTTGTAGCTGTACTGCAAGCTACACATGCTGCTTGTGTGAAATTGTTGTTTTCTGGATTGGCAGGGTTACTGCAGTCACCTGGTGCCTCAGTACAGGGTCAGAGTGAGTGCCTTTTCAAAAATAAGCTGTTTTTAACTGTTTCAATTAAATCTCTTTTCTCCAATGAACTGCTGAATGTGGAGGAAAATTCAGTGTTGTCACAGCTGATCTTAGAATATACAATTTTCTTTTAAATATTTTGAAAATAAAATAATAAGTGCTTTCCTCAGGGATTTGAGGTGTTAAGAAATCATACATGATAGAAAAAAAAAATCTGTTTTGCAGGTGCATTCATCTTTTCTTCACCTTGCATTTTTCAGTCCTTGGGTAGTTATCAGTGCACTATATCAGAATAAGCAAGGAAGCAGAGAGTTTTTAAAATCAAGTGTTTAAAGTATAGAACTTTACTGATGCTGCAGTTTAATCTTTGGCTGTATAAACAATAAGATTGTGTAGTCTGACCAGAAAAGTGGAAAACCTTAATACTCATGTAAAAGTCTGATGTGCATAGTACATGTAGTTTTGGCCTGTTCAATGAATATGTTTTAAAACTCCCATCTGTAAGATGTAGACTGATACTGAGTTTCATTCTAATCTTTGAGATCTCAATGACAGAAGAGCTTCATAAGAAATGTGTAGTATTCTTATTGCTTTTAGTACAAAATTATTCTTTTTTAAATTTGCAGGCAAAAATAATCCTGGTTATTACAGTCCTCTGTAAATCCTGTCATATTTTAATTAAAATCCTGCTGGAAATGAGTACAGTTATTTCCTTATCCTAAAAAGGGCTGAAACTAATGAAAACTAGAAGAATTATTTAAGACTTTACGCAGATTAAAACTCTCCAACTCCTCCCCCACAAAAAAAACCCTCACCCTCCTGAAATAATGTATGCCTGTTCCTGATTTCACAGCCTTGCTGTTGAAAGGGAATTTTTTAGATTGAATACTGAAAAAAATTAAAAGCAAAATTTCTAATAATGCTAATATGGCGATATTGAAGGTCATCCACACTTAATTAAGATGTTACAAAGTTTTGATAGTAATATGTGGCTGCATATGGTAAACCAGACATCTTGAAAACTTCAAATGCTCTGCTTGCACTGGGCATTCCTGTTTATTGTAGCATGATGCAAAGGCTGAAAGACACAGGGCAGGTCACTGCTGTTTTAGAATTTCTCTGTACCTGCTGAAGTGCTCATCAGATATTCTAGCATCTATCTCTTGTTTTAAGGGTTATACTGACAGATGTAAAAAATGTCAGAAGCTTTTGTTTCGTAAAAAACTTTGAATTCTGACAATCAATGTAGCTATTAGAAAAAATAATACTATGTGCTAGTCTGTAAAAGATTTATCAAAACCTGCATTCCTCCTTTTTGCTCTGCTTTGGATCTGGAAAAAATGTCTGTTTGTTTTATAGTAGAATCATTTTATCTTTGCAAACTGGTAAAGGCAGGTGTGTCTTCAGCAAAAGCAAAAATAGGGATCAAAGCCCCTGGCTCATAGTCAGTCAACTTCCAACGAGCAGCACTGCAAATCAAGGAAAAACAGTTTTCCTAAGAGGTTTGAGCACTGGAGAAAGAAAACAAATCCACTAGTTTAATGTTCCCTGGGATTTGAGTATACGTTTCAAAGCTCTCTTTCAAATACTTGAAGTTACAGAACTTGCCATGAAATCAGGGACCATGTGAGTGTTTTAAAATGGCTTTTCAGTATTGAAAAATTGACTTAGTTTACCTCTCGGAGTATAAATTTTTGTCTCTGTGTTTCTGCTAATGTAGGCTCATACTGCTGATTTTTCTAAATATTTCTAAGCAAACTTGTTTGTTGCATTTTGTGTTTTTCGATTGTAGAAAGAAGATTTTGGTGTTGTCAGGGATTCCTCTAAGGTCAGAGTGTGAGCTCCAGCTGGGGAAAGAGTGAGACATTGTTCTTCCTAAATACTTCGTGCTACACTGATTTGCTGCAGTTATGGAGCTGGTTCCCTGACTTTCCCATTTTAACTTAAACTGATTTTTTACCAGTTCTGAAAGGAGCAGCACCAAATTTAAGTGACTGTCTCTTATTTTGTTTGAAGGGCAAATTAAGGACTGATGAAATAAATTTCAGGAGACCTTTCTCCTTCCTGTCTTCAGTAGCTGTTCAACAAGAAAAAGGAGAGTTAGTTTTGGTAAATGATGCTTATTATCCTGTTGTCTCCATAGGGCTGTAGAGCTTTAATAGCAGAGTAGTAGGATTTAGCCCATTGTAAAATTTGAAATAACATCCGCCTCATACTTGTGGATCCAGGTAAATAAATTAATTTTATTGAATTATTACTATGCTCAATAGCCATTGGTGGGTAGTCTGCCACACCCAGTTCTTATATTGCATGGACTCCTTTTCCTGATCCAACACTCCTATTTCAAAAGATTACTCTGTCTTTGTAAATACAGTATAGCAGAATGCCCTGATTGTATTTGCTTTGTTAGCAGTTGTCCAGATGCTGTGGCTGCTGTTACAGGTGTGGTTGGTTTGTTCTTTACTTGCTGCAAATGGTTTAGTGTAGACACCAACAGATCAAGTTGTGCATAAGTCTGTAGAGAAGGGGTTTACTCATCAATGTCAAAGGGATCTGAGGCTAGCAGTGAATATGGGAAAACAAGTGTTCATGTTACCTGTTTTGTTACTCTTCTTTTCCTGAAGACTAACTGTGAGGGAACCTGGATATACAGTAGTTTATGTTGAGTTGTGCATGACAAAAAGATGTTCATGCAGTACCAGCTTGTTAGAACACACAAACCATCTGTTCAGCATGAAAAGTCTCTTGCTGCTCCAAAGTGTATGAATAATCTGGAATGATATGTCAGATGCAAGGGGGAAGAGAGGACGAAGTTTTTGCTAGAAATATTTTGATATAATGCTTTTAAAAAGTAATGTTTGTACTGTAAGCTATCCAATAGCTTCTTGTGGTGGAAGTTGGAGTTATTTTCAGCATAAAGTGGAAATGGAGCAGCTTGGTTTTGACACAAAGCAGGAACTCAGTGTGATTCTGCATCTATCCAAACACTTAAGATGTCCTGATTTGGAGACAAATACAAAATAATTAGAAGTTGCTATGAACTTTTGCCTGCAACTTTCTGGTTCTTGACATTTCAGCTCTGTCCCTTCTCACAGCCTTTATTTAAAGCTTGTTTTGTTTTGTTTTTTTTTTTAATGGTGAAAAAGGAATTAGAAGGAAGAATGGGGAAAAGGGAAGAGAAAATGGAGGGAAGATATATAAAAGGAGAACAAAATTATGGGAAGATTATAGGGGAAGTGGAAAAGGGAGTAGCAATAGAGACATGGATATAGAGAAGAAAATAAGTGAAGTAAATTCAAACTTAACAGGTAAAAATATTCAGTTACTTTAGTTCTATGCATCTCATGAAGGCACAAAATATTGAACATTAAGTGAGGACCTCTGGAAGCTTACAGTCAGTTAAAATGGATAGATAAAAGTAGTATAATAAACATTTGAAATGCTTTTGGTTTATTTAATAAAAAAAATAAATGACATTCAATTCTTTCTGAGAAGCTTCTGTTAAGAATTACATAGTTATGATGCTGTTGATTTCATGTGTTCAGAGGGACTCTGTAGATGTCTGCCATCCATATATATGTGTTAAAATATCCAGTAAATAAACACAACAATCTGTTATAGTGATTCTCTCAGTTTTATACTAAACAGCAACTGACATCTTTCATGTTAGTAATATTTACAATCCTTTTGGAACACAGTGGTTGGCCAGTTAATAGTTTTAGTATGTTTTTTTTTTTTTTTAAAGGTAGGATTGTAAGATTGAACAGATTGAAATTTTAAATATGGAGTGCCCTTTTTTCTTCTCATAAGAGTCTTCAAACTTTGGGATGGAGTGTAGTAGTGTTAGGAGCTCTAAACTTGGACTTTTATTTGTATCAGCTACAACTCACTAAGTTCTCAGGCTGAAGATGATTATGGTGGACATTTTGTTCAGCCTTATGGAACTGCACAGAAGATAATTCAGATGTGCCAAGATTATACTGAGAAAGTATTCAGTTGTGGAGTCTGCAGGAGATTAAAGAGCAGCAGCCCTCACAGTGATGTGAGCACCAATTTGCAGCCAGCTGTCCTGTATTTTGTAAACTCACTGCTGTGAGTTATCCATAAACTGAAATAAAATGTTTAGAGAGGATAAAAACATCTTTGAAGAAAAAAATAGTAAAAAGATTGCATGAAGTAGTGGATTCAAAAGGTAGTCTTGACTAACAATTCTGAGGTAAAATCGTTTTGCAGTAATGTTGGATTTTGTATCTTGCTGGCTTTCATGGTAAAACACAATAATTGGAATGACTCGAATTGGGTCATTTAAGTTTGAGTTAAGTTTCCCATCCTAATAAATATGTGATTAAAAAATGTATATACACATTCTGTAAGACACTGGAAGGCTTACAGTTTATTTATTGGAAGGATTTTCTGGGCAGCTTTAGCACTTGTGATAGTACTCAGTAATATCACAGGTTTCACAAATTCAGGTCAATACACTGTTTTAAAATGAAAAAGTGAAGTGAAAATTAGGAAAAGATACAATGCCATGCAAGATATAAGGTTATTACCCCTGCAGCAGACTCTGTTGTAGCTGTCAGATGCATGAAAAGTGTGACCTAACTGAAATTCGAGGTGAAATGTTTGTCTTCCAGTTGTCATGTAGCTACGTGCTGCTTGCATCTTGTTTGTGAGGCAGGTGTAGGGCAGGGTGAGCACCCCAGCGTGATTTCCTCTGCTTGTACAGGGCAGCCCAATTCTTGGAGTACAGTGCTACTCTTCCCACTCCCATGCTTCAGTTTCTCAAGAGATCCAGGGTTCTTTGTGGAAAGAAGCATCCCTTTGTTGTAGGCTTGACCCAGCATACAGCTGGATGAAGACCAGAGCTGGGGCTCAAGGATGGACTTCACCAGTTTGACTTAAATGAAATGGGTACATCTGGAAATTCCAGTCAGATTTTGGTGTTTGGTTACTTTCTTTTAAATAAATTTGGACACTTTCCTTATATAAATTAATATCCTGGGGGATAGTTTCCTTCATTAGTTTCTGGCAGTGTGGATTTTTGTTGACATTTTGTTCATGATTTGTACTATATTCTAACAGTAGATCAGAATCAAACTCCAGAACAATTTTAAGGCATACTTTTAGCATTATTTTTTCACATTTTTAAGTTGGGGATACTGACTATTTGAAATCCATCTTAAGCCATACTTCCATGTGTGTCAAAAAAAACACTGAACTATGGACTAAAACAGAACATCTTATATAGAGCAGATTAATAAAACTGATTGCAGGATTGTATTACACACAGCATCTTCTCATCAGGTTATTTTATGAAAGGGAGAGAGCATTTATCTAGGAAATATCCTCAAATTCCAAGGAATCGTGACTGCCAAATCTTTCACTTGTAAAAGTCTTGGTCACTTGTACCTCAAACGAGAACACCTACTTTGATATTTGTGTCTCTCTTATTGAATCCTATTAAGGTATTGTAACACTTTGTTTTCATTACACCCAAAATACAGAAGCTGTTGGCTTTTGAAATGCTGCAGATGGGCAGTTTCAGTACTCTCCAAAATGCCATGTGGCCATTTTTGTCATGTTTATTCCAGAATGCTTAGAAAATGGAGATTGTTTTACTAAATAATTTCTTTTCTTTTTACTCTGCATTTAGAGTTGCTTGTTGTATAATTTAGGCAGTAGTCACCACTGGTTGCTTTAGACACCCGGGTGGGATGGGATTTTGTTATGCTGTTCACTATCCCAAGGTACTTAGGTGGTCTTTCCATTTGTCTTACGGGACACACAACTTGGTTTTTATCTTTTTCTTATAGTGCTCTCTGTTCAATTTATTGTGTTAATCTTTTCTCCTGCATTTGAACATCCTGCATTTGTTTCTTGATTCTTAACTCTGCTCTCAGACTCTTTTGAGGAATGTTCCAAACCACTGGGGATTTGTGTGGTTTATCTAAATGTTATAGTCATCAGCCCTGTGAAGGTGGATCTTCCTGAGACATACTAATGGGTGTATTGTACCTTGTGTTGTTGTTTTCTGCAGCATTTGAGTTCCATGATCTTTTTATTTAACTGCTAAACTCCTCCAGTGTGAGGTTTGACTTCCTTATAGAGCACCTTCTTCTAGCTACAATCCCAAGTGGATGGATTTATTAATGTGTCAAATTCAGGCTCTGTCACTGAAACCTAATTCTGAGTCATTAAACAGGTTTGGGTTTTTTTTTCCCT
>VXBS01010497.1:11071-31677 GCA_013400255.1 Sitta europaea
TTTTTTTTTGATTGTCGTGGCTTTGGTTGCTCTTTGTTTCTGGGAGAGGAGGGAGAATTCCTGAACAGCCAAAGTCTGCTGTGAGGAATCTGCTCCCACTGCTCCTTTGTTTTCCTTTGTGCCTTCCCAGGGCTGCCCCGGAGCTGTTTATCCAGTGGGTTCAGGCCAATAAAACAGTTCATCAGCTGGGAAAATCAGCCCTGGAATAATCCTGCTGTCTTTAGTGGGACCAATGTCAGGCTTAAAGTTAATTCAGGAGTGTTGTTGCTGCTTTTAGGCATTTTTTCACCACTGGCCTGTTAATTCCCCTTACCAGAATGATCGTTAGATAATTAGGAATAAACCTAATACAAGCCTGCATTCTGCAATAAAACAACCCTGACCTACAGGATCTGTTTCTCCCTTTGCAAAGGGAGATCACCTGGTGGACAGACCTACCCAGCAGTCATGGAGAGGGTTAAAAGCCCCAAACATTCCCTTAAAACCCCCAAGCATTTCCTTTTGAAGTTGCCCAAAGTTCGGTGGGAGCAGGATGACAGCAGCACGACTGGTCTGTCTGTCTGCATTTTCTACAAAGCCTTAAAAATCTCACTAGAAATCCACTTCCTTTATTCTTCCCCTTCTTATTCTCATTTTTTCCCCCTTGTTTGTTTGGTTGGTTGTTTTTTTTTTCCTCTTGGTGGTAGCTAAAAGCCAACCCGAAGTCTGAACCAATTTTTCCGTTTCAAAAGAAAGGATAATAAACCTGTCATTGGTGGCCTGAGCAGGGAGGTTGCTGCCGCTGCTCTGATATTAAAGCTGATTAAAAGCAGTCCTGGATCTGAGGAGTTCGTGTCTCCCTGAGCCTCTTTCATTCTTGGGGGAGGAATTGCAGTGACCCCGATGCTCTGAACTGACGGGGCCGCCGAGGAGGCACCGACAGGAGAGCGATGCTCGGGCAGCGCTCACCTGAGTGGGGTCTGCGGGGGCAGCTCTTAATTTCATTTTCTCTCGTTTGGGAGGCACAGGAGCATGTCAGGATGAAAAGCCAGGCTCTGGAGCAGCTCGGAATTTCTGAGCCAGCTCTGGTGAGGATCTGCAGGAGCAGCCCGAGCTGCTGTGATTCTCCAGGGAGGGGCTTTGGGGTCGTGGCTCTCCCAATTACTCCGGGTAACCCTGAAGAGCTTTTTCCTCCTCCTGGCCAAGGAGAGAATCCCTGGAGCTGGGGAACTCTGGGATGGGCAGAGCCAGCACAGGATCCGGGGGGGAAAACTCTGCTAAACCCATCCCCAGTGCTCCAGGGGGTTTGGGCTGCAGGACTGGGAGAGCTGGGAGAGCTGCAGGGCTGGGAGAGCTGGGAGAGCTGCAGGGCTGGGAGAGCTGCAGCTGCAGGGCTGGGAGAGCTGCAGGGCTGGGAGAGCTGCAGGGCTGGGAGAGCTGCAGCTGCAGGGCTGGGAGAGCTGCAGGGCTGGGAGAGCTGCAGGGCTGGGAGAGCTGCAGCTGCAGGGCTGGGAGAGCTGGGAGAGCTGCAGTGCTGCTGGGAGAGCGGCAGGGCTGCGAGAGCTGCAGGGCTGGCAGTGCTGCAGGGCTGGGAGAGCTGCAGGGCTGGGAGAGCTGCAGCTGCAGGGCTGGGAGTGCTGCAGGGCTGGGAGAGCTGCAGGGCTGGGAGAGCTGCAGCTGCAGGGCTGGCAGTGCTGTGGCTGCTGGGCTGGGAGAGCTGCAGGGCTGCTCCTGAAGCTCCAAATTCCTTTCTCCTGGAGTGGTTTCCACTCCAAACCCAGGCTCAGGGTTGGTTTGTGCCTCCCTTTCCTGGGGCTCCCCTCCAGCAGAGCCAAGCCCACAGGAAATTTATGGAGCAGCAGGGATTGAGTGGAACTCTGCAGTGCGGGATGGAGACAGCCAGCAGAGGATCCAGGGGGGGAAAACTCTGCTAAACCCATCCCCAGTGCTCCGGGCTGGCTCAGGGGGCTTGGGCTGCAGGGGTGGCAGTGCTGCAGGGCTGGGAGAGCTGCAGGGCTGCTGGGAGAGCTGCAGGGCTGGGAGAGCTGCAGGGCTGCTGGGAGAGCTGCAGGGCTGGCAGTGCTGTGGCTGCAGAGCTGGCAGTGCTGTGGCTGCCGGGCTGGGAGAGCTGCAGGGCTGCTGGCAGAGCTGCAGGGCTGGGAGAGCTGCAGGGCTGCTGGGAGAGCTGCAGGGCTGGCAGTGCTGCAGGGCTGGCAGTGCTGTGGCTGCAGGGCTGGCAGTGCTGCAGGGCTGGGAGAGCTGCAGCTGCAGGGCTGCTCCTGAAGCTCCAAGTTCCCTTCTCCTGGAGTGGTTTCCACTGCACAGCCGGGCTCAGGGCTGGGAAAAGCCTCTGTGGGTCTGTGCCTCTCTTTCCCGAGCTCCCCTCCCAGTGGCCGCGGGGGTTTCGGGAGCCGCGGGATTGAGTGAGGGACGCAGCCAGGGCTCCCCACCGCTCTCAGATCTGTTGGTGTTCAGTTAAAACATCCTTTGAGGGATGCCAAAGCTGAAGGGCTGCTCTAGAAACCCAGCCTTTCGTGGTGAGCAGGATCATAAACCCAGGGTCTCGTTTAGGACACCCCCGGGTAGCCCAGGATCCGTGCCCAGATTCCCAAATTCTGTCGCCATCCCCTGCAGCAGCTGCCCCCAATCCCCCCCGAGCCTCCTCACCCCTTCCCTGCAGGACAGGCAGAGGCCTGGATTCATTAACCAGGGTGGCACAGTTGCATTTAATTAGCGGATCCCCTCCTGTCCAAATCTCTTCCCTTTCCCGGGAAAGGTTTCCCCCCTTGGCAGTGGATTCCTGTGGCAGGTGGGGAGGGCAGCAGCCTCTGAGAACACAAGAAAGCAGCGGCAGAAATTCAGGGCATGGAACGTTTTCAGGAGAAAACATCTCCTCAATTATAATAATTTTAAATTTTATAATCACAGGTATCACTTGTATCACTCGCCTGTCTGCGTGACCCTTATTGCAGCAATGCTTTAATTACTGTAATTGCTTTATTGCCTCGTCACTCTCTGAATTAAAGACTTATTTCATCCTTATTTAAAGGACGAGGCAGGTATTGATTCAGGGGCTTTGAAAAATTCCAGAACAGCGATTGTGTGGGTGCCAGAATGTTTTTGAAAATCAAGTGCTTTGAGGACAGCGAGCAGCGTGTGGCTGTGATGGAGAACACGAGTTTCAAATCCATCCATTTCAAAGAGGAATTCATTACCGGGCTAATTTGCATCCACAAAAACACAGCTCGGCTCAGCACTGGCCTCCAAAGGCTCTGAGGTGTTAAATGCTCTTTTCAAGGGCGTGGGACGGGAGGGTGCTGCTCGGGCTCCAGCAGCTCTTTGTTTTCTCCCTCCGAATAAACGAGATCTGCACCGAGCCCTGCTCAGCCCTGAGCCAGGCTCAAGGTTTGTCTGGGTTTAAAAATGTTTTTTTTGTGTGTTGTTTCAGAACCTGGCTTAGACTTTGGCTCTGTCTCTGTGCCAGTCTCTGTTTCCCCCAGCCCAGCATCCTAAGAAGAGGTCGAGCCCCTCTGCTCTCCTGTGTTCAGGGATTGGTTTTTGTTGTTATCTCACATTTGTGCCTCTGGCCTGCTGAGCTCTTCCCTGCAGGCTGTGACAAAACCCCCACCTTTGGGACAGTGCTGTCTTTTATACTAAAAATTAAATAAAAATGCTTTATTTACAGTAACTCTGCAATCCCTGTCAACCACATCAAGCAGTGAACCTCTGCTCTAACCCAACTAAAAAGTGTCCCCACCACAGCAGAAGATGGAGAACAAAAGACCAAGGACAGGGACACGCCCTGAATTCTCCATCTTCGCCCCTTAAACTCACATTCTAAACCCCAAAAATCTACTTCTTCACCCTGTGCTGTGTTAACTATCATTCTACCTAAATTCTTGTAATTATGAATTTTCCAGGGCAGGCAGAGGGATGTCCTGGATCCCACAGAGGTTTATTCCTAGACAGGGCTGGCTGCAGTGAAATCCCTGGATCTGGGGGTTCGGGGCAGCCCTGCCCTCCCTGGCCCTGTCAGGCCCTGGAATTGCTCCCCCCAAAAAAAACAAATTGCAGCCAGTCCAGATCACTGTAAAATCAAGCACAAAACAGGTGTTTGCTAATTAAAACTGAGATTTTAATGAATGACCTGTGTGGTTTTGGTGAATAAATACCACTCTCAGCATCTGCTCTGTAATTAGGTTCCAACTTCTTTTTTTTTATTATTTTTTTTCTTTTTCGTGCCTCAAGTCCCAGTAAATAACTCCAGAATGCCAGGTTTCACTAAAACCTGCTAATCTTTGCTCTTTAATGGGGAAAAGCAGATGTTTCCTGCCCAGGTAACTCCAGGCAACAGCAATCAACAGAGGAGGGGAAAAAAAATTATAAATCCTTCATCTTTTAGTGTGGTTTGTACAAAGGAGAGATTTCCTGAAATCCTCCCCGTGCTGCAGGCTGAGGCCACGACTGGAGGGGGCTCTGCTGGGTCACTGGGGGAATTTGGGAATAAACAGGAATTAGGGATGGCATTGGTGCAGGGTCACTGGAAATGTGGGAATAAATAAACAGAAATTAAGGAAACATTGGTGCAGGGTTACTGTGGGAATTTGGGAATAAACAGGAATTAGGGATGGCATTGGTGCAGGGTCACTGGAAATGTGGGAATAAATAAACAGAAATTAAGGAAACATTGGTGCAGGGTTACTGTGGGAATTTGGGAATAAACAGGAATTAGGGATGGCATTGGTGCAGGGTCACTGGAAATGTGGGAATAAATAAACAGAAATTAAGGAAACATTGGTGCAGGGTTACTGTGGGAATTTGGGAATAAACAGGAATTAGGGATGGCATTGGTGCAGGGTCACTGTGGGAATTTGGGAATTAAACAGGAATTAGGGCTGACATTTGTGCAGGGTCACTGGAAATTTGGGAATAAATAAATGGGAATTAGGGATGGCATTGGTGCAGGGTCACTGGAAATGTGGGAATAAATAAACAGAAATTAAGGAAACATTGGTGCAGGGTTACTGTGGGAATTTGGGAATAAACAGGAATTAGGGATGGCATTGGTGCAGGGTCACTGGAAATGTGGGAATAAATAAACAGAAATTAAGGAAACATTGGTGCAGGGTTACTGTGGGAATTTGGGAATAAACAGGAATTAGGGATGGCATTGGTGCAGGGTCACTGGAAATGTGGGAATAAATAAACAGAAATTAAGGAAACATTGGTGCAGGGTTACTGTGGGAATTTGGGAATAAACAGGAATTAGGGATGGCATTGGTGCAGGGTCACTGGAAATGTGGGAATAAATAAACAGAAATTAAGGAAACATTGGTGCAGGGTTACTGTGGGAATTTGGGAATAAACAGGAATTAGGGATGGCATTGGTGCAGGGTCACTGGAAATGTGGGAATAAATAAACAGAAATTAAGGAAACATTGGTGCAGGGTTACTGTGGGAATTTGGGAATAAACAGGAATTAGGGATGGCATTGGTGCAGGGTCACTGGAAATGTGGGAATAAATAAACAGAAATTAAGGAAACATTGGTGCAGGGTTACTGTGGGAATTTGGGAATAAACAGGAATTAGGGATGGCATTGGTGCAGGGTCACTGGAAATGTGGGAATAAATAAACAGAAATTAAGGAAACATTGGTGCAGGGTTACTGTGGGAATTTGGGAATAAACAGGAATTAGGGATGGCATTGGTGCAGGGTCACTGTGGGAATTTGGGAACACCCAGGATTGCGGGAGCCTGTCAGGCAGCCTGGGCCAGGTCTGGGCTCTGGTGGGCTCCTGGGTGTCAGGGGTGGGGCTGGGGCTGGCCCTGCCTGGAATCCCCTCCTGCTGCCCCCAGAGCCCGACCCCCCGCTCCAGCCCGGGGCCAGCTCCTGGGGCTTTCACATTTAGCAAACATGAAGCTTGAGGGGAAGGAAAAAAGGAATAAAAAAAAATAACAAAAGCCTGAAAATGAGGTTCAGGGGGCTTATTTAGCAGCTGACCCTTTTGGCAGCAGGCTCAGCCTTACATCCCAGTACATTGCTAGGCAACAGCTCCTGCCAGCCCTGAGTGGATCCCGGGATTAATCCACCAGCACTCAAGATACACATTTATTCACCTTCCCTCACAAGAGTAATGGGATTTTCCTGGGCCTGGCTTAATTCCACAGATGAGGCTGACACTGAATTAAAGCTGCTTATCCTGGCTCCTGAGGAGGAGGTGAGATCCCAGGGGAGAGGGGAGGAGCAGGGACAGACCCAGGGATTAGAAACCCCGCTGGGCAGGGGGGAAACACCAGGAAATGCGACTTGAAACCTCAAATTCTGCTTTTGCTGGGCATTACACACACCTCCCCACAAATCCTGCCCTGCTCAGAGGGGAGCTGCAGGCAGATTGGGAAATCTGGGCTCATTCCCACCCTCCTGCCCGTGGAATTCCAGGTTTCCAAGCCAGGATCCCTGCCCTGGCCCTGCTGGGTGTGATGGGAGCTGAGATTCCCTCCAGGTCATCTCTGTCCTGTGATGGTCCCGTTGTTCCCTGGCACAAACAGCTGACATTTGTAAGTGGGGAAAGGTCTATTAATCTATTATTAATGAATATTCCATCTGCTGCCTCGCAGGCAGAGGGGATCTTTTGAAGCCATCTGGTTTCTCCTTGCTCTGGAGGAAAGCCATTGTCTGCTGTGTGCTGCTGGGGAGGCGCTGGGAGATGGAGATGGGAGGGAGCCAGCTTGTCCCCAGTGCCACCAGGGCCTGGGATATGCTCAGAAAAACCCTGCTTGACCAAAAATCCAGGGGTTATGGGGTCTGGGCCAGCTGCCTGCTTGTCCCCAGTGCCACCAGGGCCTGGGATATGCTCAGAAAAACCCTGCTTGACCAAAAATCCAGGGGTTATGGGGTTTGTTCCCCAGTGCCACAGCTTCAGTCCCATAAGAGTGTGGCTGCTGCTCAGAAAAACCCCATTTGTCCAAAATTCAGGGTTTTACAGGGTCTGGGCCAGCTGCCTGCTTGTCCCCAGTTCCACCAGGGCATGGCAGCTGCTCAGAAAAACCCTGTTAATCCAAAAATCCAGGGGTAATGGGGTCTGGGCCAGCTGCCTGATTGTCCCCCAGTGCCACAACCCCATAAGAATGTGGCAGCTGTACAAAAAAATCACATTTGTCCAAAAATCCAGGGGTAATGGGACTTGTCCCCCAGTGCCACCAGGGTGTGGCAGCTGCTCAGAGACACCCTGTTTGTCCAAAATCCAGGGGTTGTGGGGTTTGTTCCCCAGTGCCACAGCTTCAGTCCCATAAGAGTGTGGCTGTTGCTCAAAAAAACCCCATTTGTCCCAAATCCAGGGGTTATGGGGTCTGGGCCAGCTGCCTGCTTGTCCCCAGTGCCACCAGGGCATGGCAGCTGCTCAGAAAAACCCTGTTAATCCAAAAATCCAGGGGTAATGGGGTCTGGGCCAGCTGCCTGATTGTCCCCCAGTGCCACAACCCCATAAGAATGTGGCAGCTGTACAAAAAAATCACATTTGTCCAAAAATCCAGGGGTAATGGGACTTGTCCCCCAGTGCCACCAGGGTGTGGCAGCTGCTCAGAGACACCCTGTTTGTCCAAAATCCAGGGGTTGTGGGGTTTGTTCCCCAGTGCCACAGCTTCAGTCCCATAAGAGTGTGGCTGTTGCTCAAAAAAACCCCATTTGTCCCAAATCCAGGGGTTATGGGGTCTGGGCCAGCTGCCCAGTTGTCCTCCAGTGCCACAACCCCAATAAGAATGTGGCAGCTGTACAGAAAAATCCCATTTCTCCAAAATCCAGGGGTAATGGGGTTTGTCCCCCAGTGCCACAGCTTCAGCCCCACCAGGGTGTAGCAGCTGCTCAGAAAAACCCCATTTGTCCAAAAGTTTGTGCTGGGCGGTGACACCTCAGAGGGGCTGTCCCGGGTTTTGTGCTGCTGCTGTGACCCCAGATTGCCCAAAGTCTCTGTTTTCCCAGCCTGGTGGCAGAGGAGCAGCCCAAGATCTCTCTGTTCTGGGCTCCAAGGTTGTTTATTTTCTGTTATCCAGAACATTCTGGCTCTGGCCTGCTGAGATCCATCCTGCAGGTCAGGATGGAGCAGACTCACCACCCTTGGGGGGCTGTTTATCTTTTATACTAAAAACTACGTATTCTTCATTTACAATAATTTTCCAATTCCTCTCAGCTATGTTGGACAGTGTGTCTCTACTCTAAACCAATCAAAAGTGCCACCAGCACAGCTGAAGGTGGAGGCAAAAAATGAAAAAGGGCAGGGACACGCCCCAATTCCTCCATCTTTGTCCCTTGAACCCCCATTCTAAAACCCCAAAATTCTCCATTTTCACCCTGTGACATACTAATTATCATTCTGTCTAAATTCTTGTGGCTGATCAGTCTTCCCAGGGCAGTCACAGGGATGTGCTGGCTCCCACACTTGGGCACCAGGCTGTGCACACGAAGCATCCCTGGGCTGGAGCTGCCCCAGCCACGCTGCCCCTGAAAATAAACCTGATGTGTCTGGGTGTGATGGGGTCAGTGCTCAGGAACTGTGAGATAAACCAGGATCCTGTTTGCATTCCTGGCTGAGAAGATCTCCCCTGCTGGACTCCTGCAGTGAGCAGTGGGGATGGAGAGGTGGGAACTGCTCTGTGCAATCCCTGTCACTGTGCAGACCCTGAGAGACACGAGGGCAGCAATGAACTGCAGAGTTCCTTTGTCCTCCCCTGAACCCTGCTGGGTGTGCTGTGTGTCACCATGTGTGTCACTGTGTGTTCTGTCTGTGTTCCTTTGTGTCACTGTGTGCTCTCTGTGTCACTGTGTGTTGTCTCTGTGTCACTGTGTGTTCTCTGTCACTGTGTGTTGTCTCTGTGTCACTGTGTGTTCCTTTGTGTCACTGTGTGCTCTCTGTGTGTTCTCTCTGTGTCACTGTGTGCTCTCTGTGTCACTGTGTGTTGTCTCTGTGTCACTGTGTGTTCTCTGTCACTGTGTGTTGTCTCTGTGTCACTGTGTGTTCCTTTGTGTCACTGTGTGTTCTCTGTGTGTTCTCTCTGTGTCACTGTGTTCTCTCTGTGTGTCACTGTGTGTTCCTCTGTGTCACTGTGTGCTCTCTGTGTCACTGGGTGTTCTGTGTGTCACTGGGTGTTCTGTGTGTCACTGGGTGTTCTCTCTGTGTCCCTGTGTGTTGTCTCTGTGTCACTGTGTGTTCTCTCTCTGTGTCACTGTGTGTTGTCTCTGTGTCCCTGTGTGTTCCTCTGTGTCAGTGACATCCCTCTCCTTCTCAAACCTCACAAACCCCTCAGCCCCCCCCAAAATGACAAACTCTCCTTTTTGCCAGGGCAGCTCTGAGGCCCCCACGGTGGGGTTGCTCTCCCTGCTCGATGTCTCTGTGCCTCCAGAACCCAAACCAGGGAGGTTTTTTGGAGTTCACCTCCCCCAGAGGCACCCCCAGCTCCCGGCTGCGGGCTCAGAGGCAAATCCTCCCCCAGGGTTTGGGGGTGCCCGTGGGGTGGGACAGCACAGCCTGGGAAGGGTGACCAGCCCCAGGGACTGAGACACAATGATAACGAGCGTGTCACAGGGTGAAAAAGGAGAATTTGGGGATTTTAGAATGTGGGATCAGGGGACAAAAATAAAAGAAATGGGGTTTGTCCCTGAGCTGCTTCTTTGTCCTCTTGTTCCCCAACTTCTGGTGGTGAGGCACAGTTGGGTTGGTCTGGAACAAAATATACACTGTACTACAGAGTGGAGAGACCTTGGGGAACTGTTATAACTAAAGTATTTGTAATTTTCAGTGTAAATTTTAGTATAAAATATACACTGTACAACAGAGTGGAGAGATATTGGAGAATTGTCATAAATAAAGCACAGGGAATTTTCAGTATAAAAGATAGTGTTGTCCCAAGAGAGAGAGAGGAAAGAAAAAAGAAAGAAAAAAAAGAGAGAACACCCCAACCTGGCCTGGAGAGAGCCCAGCCTGGCCTGCAGAGAAAACCACAGCAGGCCAGGGAACAAATATGAGATAACAAAGAATAAACAAATTCCTGAACATGAGAAGAGACAGCTGGAGCTCTCCTGCAGACACAGGGCAGAGAGAAAACAAAACCCTTCACAGAGACACGCACGAGTTCTGTCAGGTAAAGCCAAGCTCAGAGCAGCTGAGAAACCCCAGAGAGAAACACGAAAAAAGCAAGAAAACCGAAATATGTATATTCTAAAAAACACAACTCGTGGGAAACAGGAGCGAGTCCGGGGCTGTGGAATTCCCTGCAGCTCTGCTTGCCACCCTCCATGCCCTGGAAAGTCAGAAATTCCCAGCATTTCATTCCCAGCATTCCCAGCATTTCATTCCCAGCATTTCCAGCATTTCATTCCCAACATTCCCAGCATTTCATTCCCAACATTTCCAGCATTCCCAGCATTTCATTCCCAGCATTCCCAATATTTCCAGCATTTCCAGCATTCCCAGCATTCCCAGCATTCCTAGCATTCCCAGCATTTCCAGCATTCCCAGCATTCCCAGCATTTCATTCCCAGCATTTCAGCATTCCCAGCATTTCATTCCCAGCATTCCCAACATTTCCAGCATTCCCAGCATTTCATTCCCAGCATTTCAGCATTCCCAGCATTTCATTCCCAGCATTCCCAGCATTCCCAGCATTCCAGCACAGGGATTTCCCCCCCAGTCCCGCTCGGCTCCGGGTGGGATTTGCACAAGCAGCGCTGAACCCCCTGGTGTTTAAAAAGCAGGAGAAATCCCTCTCCTCTTCCCGGCTCCCTGGCAGGGAAATGAGGAGGCAAGGACAATTTTCCACGGGCTCCCCGCAAATACTGAGGCAGAGCTGGGGAGCGTTAAGCGGCAGATTTAGGTCCGGGGTCATTCCTTTTATATTAATTTATTTAATTTGTTTTTAAATTTCACACTTAGAGACCAATTTGACTGTGATGCAGCAAACCCGGGGAGGGTTGCAGGCAGCTGATGGCATTGTTAAATCACACTCATTTTGGCATTTCTTATTGAAAGCAATAGAAGAGCAACCAATGGTGATAAATTTGTTTGTGGAGAGCAGCGTTGCTTGTCAGGGTTGTACACTGTTGTAACCAGAGCAAAATTACGCTATAAATTTGCAGGTTTATTGTCCTTTTTCTCCTGTTTTTTTGGATTTTTTGTTTTTTTTTTTTTTAGTGACTTGCTTTTCATATTCTACGTGCAGGGTGCTGTGGCAAGGGAGAGAATTGTAAAATCCGGGGTTGCTGTGCAGCAGTGTGGGGTCTCCGGGTGTCTGTATTGAATTCACCTTATTCTTCCCCCAAAAAATGGATTTCCAGGGGAAAAGGTTCACTGAATTCACCTTATTCTGCCCCCCAAAAATGGGATCTCCCAGGGGAAAAAGTTTATTGAATTCCCTTTCTTCCGCCCCAAAAATGGGATTTCCCAGGTGTCTGTATTAAATTCACCTTCTTCCTCCCCCAAAAAATGGGATTTCCAGGGGAAAAGGTTAATAAATGAATTCACCTTATTCTGCCCCCCAAAAATGGGATGTTGTAGATGCCTTTATTGAGTTCCCTCATTGTGCCCCAAAAATGGGATTTCCCAGGTGCCTTTATTGAATTCACCTTTCTTCTTCCCCCAAAAAATGAGATTTCCAGGGGGAAAGGTTCATTGAATTCACCTTATTCTTCCCCCAAAAATGGGATCTCCCAGGGGAAAAGGTTAATAAAAGAATTCACCTTCTTTTTCCCCAAAAATGGGATTTCCCAGGTGCCTTTACTGAATTCACCTTTCTTCTGCCCCAAAAAGGGATTCTCCCAGGATAAAAGGTTTATTGAATTCACCTCATTCTGCCCCAAAAAATTGGATTTCCCAGGTGTCTTTATTAAATTCCCCTCATTCTGCTCCAAAGCTGGGATCTCCCAGGTGCCTTTACTGAATTCACCATTTTTTTTTTCACCAAAAAATGGGATTTCTTAGGGTAAAAGGTTTATTGAATTCACCTCATTCTGCCCCCCAAAAATGGGATCTCCCAGGTACCTTTACTGAATTCATTTTCTTCTGCCCCAAAAAGGGATTCTCCCAGGATAAAAGGTTTATTGAATTCACCTTATTCTGTCCCAAAACTGGGATCTCCCAGGTGCCTTTATTGAATTTACCTTTCTTTTCCCCAAAAAATGGGATTTCCAGGGTAAAAGGTTTATTGAATTCACCTTATTCTGTCCCAAAACTGGGATCTCCCAGGTGCCTTTATTGAATTTACCTTTCTTTTCCCCAAAAAATGGGATTTCCAGGGTAAAAGGTTTATTGAATTCCCCTCATTCTGCCTCAAAAAAATGGGATTTCCCGGGTGCCTTTACTGAATTCACCTTTCTTCTGCCCCAAAAAGGGATTCTCCCAGGTGCCTTTACTGAATCCACCATTTTTTTCCCCAAAAATGGGATTTCTCAGCGTAAAAGGTTTATTAAATTCCCCTCATTCTGCCCCAAAGCTGGGATCTCCCAGGCGCCTTTACTGAATTCACCTTTCTTTTCCCCAAAAAGGGATCCTCCCGGGGTGAAAGGTTTACTGAATTCACCTTTCTTTTCCCCAAAAAGGGATCCTCCCCGGGTGAAAGGTTTACTGAATTCACCTTTCTTTTCCCCAAAAAGGGATCCTCCCGGGGTGAAGGGTTCATCGAATCCCCTCATTCTGCCCCAAACCCGAGCTGCAGCCGCGCTCCGAGCGGGGGTCGCGGAGCATTTGTTGCAGCCAGGCGATAAACGCCGGCTCCGATTGACTAAACTCCGCAGCGCAGCAGTTTATTTTAATTATCCTGCAAAGCGAGGGCTGTTATTGTTCTTATGGCACAACATAACAGGGAAAGGAGAAAAGGAAATTGTCTGCCGCTCTCCTCTTGAGAAGCTTTAGCAGCAGCATCTTGTTTGTCATGGGGGGCTCGGGGCAGCGGGATCCAGGAATAAAACATGAGGAGGAACCGGTTTGGAGAGGAGATGAAAAATAAAAACCGAACCAACGCCGCCAAACTAGGAAAAAACACCCTAAAGCCCGGAAATTAAATCAAATTTCACTGGCTCTCTCTTCCTGAGCGGTGGCTGCTTCCCTCTGCTGCCCGGGGGGATGCTGGAGGAGCTGGGAGGTTTGGGGGGCTGGATGAGGGGTGGGGAGGGAGCACCCAGGGGCTTTGAGAAGTTCTGTCCCTCACCCGCAGAGCTCAGCAGCCTGCGGTGATGCCGGGGAAGGAAACACGGCGGGTGCAGAGAGTTCTGGATTCCCGGGTAAAGTGGGAACTCGCTTTTCCCAGCAGCTCTCAGGTTGTCCCCGATCCCCCCGATTTCCTCCTGGTGCCTCCCCGAGCTGCTCCCTGCTCCTCTCTTGTCGGAGCCCAGGATGTGTCTGTGCCAGCCCTGGATGATCCCAGCTCAGCCTGGGGGCTCCACAGCCCTGGCAGGGGGGTCACAGACCCTGGCTGCAGCCAGAGACCCCTGGGGCTTTGAGTTTGACCCATGGAACAAATTAAACCTGGGAATGAGGAATTAAAAGTCACACAAGTTTAGCTAGCATGATAGCAGTAGTTGCAGAGTGAAAAGGGAATTTTGGGGATTTTCCCCTGGGGGCTCAGGGGGTGAGATGGAGGGAGCTGGGTGCTGTCCTGTCCTCCTTCCTTCTTCTCCCTCACCCCATCTCCTTGGGGATGGTGGCACTCGGGGATGGGATTGGAGTAGGATGGAACTGTCTGACACAGGTGAGGGGCACTGGATCAGAACTGTCAATAACTCACAGGGAATTTGGAGTATAAAACCAGTGCCTGCCCCAGGGGAGGGCAGAGTGCCTGGGGCTGCCCTGCTGAGCAGACCTGGGCAGCCCAGACAGAAAATATCTGAGACAAGAAACAATGAACAACCTTGAGAGCATCAGCTGAAGAGTTCTGACTCATTCTTTCAGCAGCAAGGTTGGGAGACAGCAGGATTTAAATATCTGGGGGTCATCCTGACCAAAGCAACCCCGAGACTCTCTGAGCGTTCCTGCACGGGATTTCTGCTGCCGGGAGGGAGCAGAGCAAACCCCGCAGAAATCCCCCGCTCCCGAGGGACATTCCCGGCGTGCCCGGTCCTCCTGCCTCTCCCGGGATAATCCACGGGATTTCCAGCCCAGGGAGCAGCAGAGCTGCGGGACTGATTTGGGTGCTGGTTGTTGGGGTGCTGGTTTGAACACAGCAGGAGCCTCCCTGGAACGGGCAATGCAAACCCCTCTCCCTCCCGATAATTTGGAAATTTAGGGGCTCTCGGGCAAAGATGTGGGGATAGGAATATCAGGTTTTTATCGGGAGAATTAAGGTTGTTATAGATAATAAAACGGTAAAGCCGAATTAATGGAAATGAAAAGGGATTTTTATTTCAAGCCCGCAATCCGGTCGCTTGGTAGCCACAAAGAGACAGCCACGAGCCCGGAGTGGGAGCCGGGTCACTCAGATTCCAGCTCTGTCCGCACAGAATCTCCCCCTGCTCACCAAGGTCGTCTCTGCTGGAGTGGTTTTTATACAGTTTTTCTTGCCCGGGGCAGAGTTTCTCCTATTCTTTCGTGATTTCACTCCATTTAATTAATTTCCATTAATTAAATTATTATCGGGAATAACTGCACTCCCCGGACACCTGGGGACAGGGATGGGACAGATGGACATGCCCAATAATGTATACAATAATATTATAATAGATAATTATTCCCGATAACATTATAATATATATAATATTCCCTATAACATCCCCTATAATATTCCCGATAATATTCCCTATAAATCACTGACGGGTGAGCAGCCCTGAGATCAGCACGTGCCATTTCCAGGAGCGGCTTCTGCCCTTCCCCAGCGCCCCTGGAGGGCAGGGTTGGGATGGGAGGATTTGGGATGGGCAGGATTTGGGATGGGCTGGACACATTCCGGGTGGAGGGGAGGATTTGGGATGTGCTGGACAAATCCCACATGGAGGGGAGGATTTGGGGTGTGGAGGATTTGGGATGTGGAGAGGAAGATTTGGGATGTGGAGGATTTGGGATGTGCTGGACAAATCCCACAGGGAGGGGAGGATTTAGGATGCGGAGGGGAGGATTTGGGAAGTGCTGGACAAATCTGTTTGACAATCCGTTTCCCTGGTTGGGGCTGGTGATGTTTTTAAACCTTCAGAATTTCACTCCCAGGTACAATTTTTATTTCACGTCTATTTTCCATAAGCACAAATCATTCCGGTATACATAACAAGATAAAAATGCAGTAATTAAAAATCCCCAATCCCACTGCCAGAGTCGGAATCCAGCCTGAGCCCCTGGTCTGGCTGCCAGCCCATGGGGTGCAGCCTCCTGCAGNTGTTTGACAATCCGTTTCCCTGGTTGGGGCTGGTGATGTTTTTAAACCTTCAGAATTTCACTCCCAGGTACAATTTTTATTTCACGTCTATTTTCCATAAGCACAAATCATTCCGGTATACATAACAAGATAAAAATGCAGTAATTAAAAATCCCCAATCCCACTGCCAGAGTCGGAATCCAGCCTGAGCCCCTGGTCTGGCTGCCAGCCCATGGGGTGCAGCCTCCTGCAGGGGCAGGGATCTGCGGGAAGGGGAGATTCCCTCGGGGGATCCAGTGGGACAGTGTTTTTATCCCTTCCAGGACCCATCCCTCAGAACACTGGGATATCCTCTGTGAATGGACCAGCAGTTCAAACTGGGGGGGACAGAGTTCTTTATCCCTTCCAGGACCCGTCCCTCAGAACACTGGGATATCCTCTGTGAATGGACCAGCAGTTCAAACTGGGGGGGACAGAGTTCTTTATCCCTTCCAGGACCCATCCCTCAGAACTCCAGGGGGGAATATCCTCTGTCAATGCACTAGCTGTTAAATGCAGGTACAGCAGGGGGTTTATCCCTTCCAGGACCATAACTCTGGGATATCCTCTGTCGATGGCCCAGCAGGATCCTGCAGGAGGGGGGATTCCCTCGGAGGGTCCGGTGGGGACCCTCACACCTGGTGATCTCTGGGATCAGCTGTCCTGCTGAGCCAAATCCCAGAGTGGATCCAGGCAGGAATGCTGGGCCTCTCCCAAGGGGATCGAGGAATTTCATCAGTCAGACACTGATTTTATTTTATTTTATTTTATCACTCAGTGGCCCATGAGCAGAGGAGATCCCCCTGGAGGGAGGACAGGTCCTGGAAGGGATAAAAACCCTGCTGTACCTGGATTTAACAGCTGGCCCACTGACTGAGGATATCCCAGATTTAAGAGGGATGATACAAAACCCCTGCTCTCCTTGGATTTAACAAGTACCCCAGTAACAGAGGATATCCCCCCTGGAGTTCTGAGGGATGGGTCCTGGAAGGGATAAAAACACTGCCCCACTGGTTTGGACTGCTGGGCCATTCACAGAGGATATCCCAGAGTTATGGTCCTGGAAGGGATAAAAATCCTGCTGTACCTGGATTTAACAGCTGGCCCACTGACACAGGATATCCCAGAGTCCTGAGGGGTGGGTGCTGGGAGGGATCAAGAGCCCTGCTCCAGTTGGATTTAGCAGCTGGACAGAGGATAACCCAGAGTTCTGAGGGATGGGTCCTGGAAGGGATAAAGAACTCTGCCCCACTGGTTTGAACTGCCGGCCCAGGAACAGGGGGGGATATCCCTGGAGTTCTGCGGGATGGGTCCTGGAAGAGATAAAACCCCTGCTGTACCTGGATGTAACAGCTGCACAGAGGATATCCCGGAGCTCTGAGGATCAGAGTTCGGGGATCAGACCCCTGCTCCCGCTGCTCGCTGCTGGTGGCGCTGCCCCCTCACCCCGGGCGGGGTTGGGGTGGGAAGGACACGGTCCCAGCGCGGGGTTTGTGTCCCACCCCTCCAACAGAGGGGGGGAAACCCACAGGGCTGTCCCAGCGGGGGATTCCCTGGCATTTCCCATCGGGATGGGCACAGGGAGCAGATCCCGGGAATCCAGCGGCAGGAGCTGCCCCGCTCCACCCCTGCAGCCCGGGGATCGGTGGGAATCGAATTTGGGCCAGCCCGGGGCTGAGCTGGCTCCAGCCCTGCCCGCACTGACAGGATTCCCTGGATCTGGCATCCCAGGATCCCCAGGGATCCCCTGGATCTGGTGCCCCAGGATCCCCAGGGATCCCCCGGATCTGACATCCCAGGATGACCAGGGATCCCCTGGATCTGGGGTCCCAGGATGACCAGGGATCCCCTGGATCTGGGGTCCCAGGATGCCCAGGGATCCCCTGGATCTGGGGTCCCAGGATCCCCAGGGATTTGGGGTCCCAGGATGCCCAGGGATCCCCTGGATCTGGCGCCCCAGGATCCCCAGGGATCCCCTGGATTTGGGGTCCCAGGATCCCCAGGGATTTGGGGTCCCAGGATGCCCAGGGATCCCCTGGATCTGGTGCCCCAGGATCCCCAGGGATTTGGGGTCCCAGGACCCCCGGGGATCCCCTGGCTCTGGGGTCCCAGGATCCCTCCCAGCTCCGGGGGGTCGGTGAGGAACCAACACGAGCCCCTCCGTTCAGATTTTCTCAGCCCGCGCCCTCCTGCAGAGTTTACCCAACCCTGGGGGTTTGTGTCACGTTTCTAATCGGTATTTTAATTTTCTTGCTAACTCTCCTGAGCGATCCGCTGCCCGGCCCGGCTCGGGGTCCCTCCCCAGCTGCCTGCTGGGGTTTCTGGCGAGCAGCAGGGAGGGTTAGTGCGCTGTGCAGCGTCTCGGATCCAATTTCAGACAAAGCGGCTCCTCGGCAGGAGGGAGATGAGTCCCCGCCGCCCCCGGGCTGGCTCGGGGCTCTGCTGGGGATGGGGCCGGGACCTCTCCGTGTCAGCGCAAATGGGAAACCAGGGACACAGAAAATTGGGAGAGCGCCGAGTCGTGCCTGGAGCTGCGGGCTCCAAATCGCCGCCGTGGCTTTGGCTCCGGGCTGTGCAGAGCCCAGGGCAGCGATCACCGCACTGGGCTGGCCACAGCCCCCCGCACCCCTCCGAGACCCCGGGCAAAGGGGAGAGCTCCGTGCCCACCGGGCTCGGGGGCTGAGCAAAGAAAAGCCCCTCCGTTCAGCCTCAGCTTTGAATTCCTGCGAATATCGCTCCGAGCAGACACAGAATTCAGGCTCGGGATTGTTCCGACCCACCGGGTGAGATTGGGACCCGGGAGCAGGGGCTGCTGCCCGCGTTTGGGGAATGAGCTCTGCAGCCTGAGAAGGGTTTTGTGCCCCCTGCTCACGGGGATTTTGGCATCCAGCTCTTCACTTTTCACCCCAGTGAAATCCACATTCTCCCCCAGAATCTTCTCCTTCCCTTGGAGCTGAGAGCAGGGAAAACCCCAGAAATATTTAGGATTCTCTGACATTCTTCCCCTCACATTGAACCAAAGGCAATTGTCTTTTCCAACTTTAAACTGAGTCAACATTTTAAAAAGATAAAACATTTCTATTTAAATCTTTACCTGACTTTGCCATCCCAAAGTTTGGGCAGACACAAATATGGGTTTTGTCACCGAGTGAGCAATGTTAGAATCAAAGGTAATAAACCCATTGATCTCCAGTAAGACAATATTAATATTACCATATAGCTTTTATAATTAATTTGCTGCCAGATGAAAGGGAAACACGAGGCCCTTTTAATGCTGGTGATTAAAGCAAAAAATAAACCTTTGAAAGGCAGATTTGCATGTACAACGTGTTGCACTGATTCCAGCAGATCAGGGGAATTGTTCCTGAGCAGTTGGAGTCACATTGCAAAGTTTGGGATGAAAGAGCTGCTGGCTGGGGGCAGGCACGGCTGGGCAGAGCTGGGATGTTGGGGAATGTTTGCAAACCCCTGTTCTGGCTGGTCAGGTTTTTAAAAATGGGGTTTTTTTGTATTGTTTCAGAACCTGGCTTAGACTTTGGCTCTGTCTCTGTGCCAGTCTCTGTTTCCCCCAGCCCAGCATCCTAAGAAGAGGTCGAGCCCCTCTGCTCTCCTGTGTTCAGGGATTGGTTTTTGTTGTTATCTCATATTTGTGCCTCTGGCCTGCTGAGCTCTTCCCTGCAGGCTGTGACAAAACCCCCACCTTTGGGACAGTGCTGTCTTTTATACTAAAAATTAAATAAAAATGCTTTATTTACAGTAACTCTGCAATCCCTGTCAACCACATCAAGCAGTGAACCTCTGCTCTAACCCAACTAAAAAGTGTCCCCACCACAGCAGAAGATGGAGAACAAAAGACCAAGGACAGGGACACGCCCTGAATTCTCCATCTTCGCCCCTTAAACTCACATTTTAAACCCCAAAATTCTACTTTTTCACCCTGTGATGTGTTAACTATCATTCTACCTAAATTCTTGTAATTATGAATTTTCCAGGGCAGGCAGAGGGATGTCCTGGATCCCACACTGGCTGTGTTGGGTTTCCTGTTGGCTGTGTTGGGTTTTCTTTGGCTGTGTTGGGTTTCCTGTTGGCTGTGTTGGGTTTCCTGTTGGCTGCAGGGCAGGGCTTTGGTGACAAAGGTGACGGAGTGTCCCTAAGAACCCGGGACAGGGGAGGGCTGGGTGAGGGGGTCTGTGGGGGTCTCTGCAGCCCGGCCTGGCTGTGAATTCCCTTTCCAAAGCACCACCTTGGGAAATGGGTGAGCTGCAGCTTTGGAGGCTGGAGGGAGAGGCAGAGCTGTGCCCCGTGCTCTGCCCTGCACCACCCAAGCTGTGTGTGCCAAGAGAGAGAAATCAGAGAGGCTGCCAGCTCAGGGTGGGAACCCGAGGAGGGTCCTGCAGCTCACAGGGGCCCCTGTGTGAATCTCTTCTCTCTGGGTGCTTTGTCTTTCTAAAGGGATTTTTCCAGGGATTTTTGGGGCTGTGGGTGCAGCCCAGCCTCTCCCTCCTGTGCAGGGCTCAGCAGAGGGAAATGGGAGCAGAGCCCTGGTTTGAGTGCAGGAACTTCCCTGTGCTCCCCAAACCCTGCAAAGCTCCCTGAACCCAAACCCAAACCCTCCCTGCAGCACCAAACCCTCCAAAGCTCCCCAAACCCAAAGTCAAATCCTCCAAAGCTCCCTGAACCCTCCAGCACTCCCCAAACCCAAACTCTCCCTGAACCACCAAACCCTCCAAAGATCCCCAAACCCCCCAAGTTCCCCAAACCCAAACCCTGCCTGCAGCTCCAAACCCTCCAGAACTCCCCAAACCCAAAGTCAAATTCTCCAAAGCTTCTCAAACCCAAACCCAAACCCTGCCTGCAGCACCAAACCCTCCAGAACTCCCCAAAACCAAACCCTCCAAAGATCCCCTAACCCAAACCCTTCCTACAGCTCCAAACCCTCCAAAGCTCCTCAAACCCAAATCCAAACCCAAGCCCTCCCCGCAGCTCCAACCCCTCCTGATCTCNCCCCTCCTGATCTCCCCAAACTGAAACCCAAACCCAAACCCAAGACCCCCCGCAGCTCCAAAGCCCCCAGAGCTCCCCAAACCCAAACCCAAGCCCTCCCCGCAGCTCCAACCCCTCCTGATCTCCTCAAACCCAAACCCAAACCCTCCCTGCAGCACCAAACCCTCCAAAGCTCCCCAAACCCAAACCCAAACCCAAGCCCTCTCCGCAGCTCCAAACCCCCCCTGATCTCCCCAAACCGAAACCCAAACCTTCC
>VXBS01010498.1:0-45001 GCA_013400255.1 Sitta europaea
GTTTGAAGGGGGAAGGGGTTGCAACTGGGCTCTCCAGAAGCAGGCCCAAGGTTAGTAAGACTGAGTTAGGGGTGAAATCAGTAGCCCAACTGAAATGCATGTATACCAATGCACACAGTGTGGGTAACAAACAGGGAGAGCTGGAGCCATGGTGCAGCAGCAGAGCTATGATGTTGTCACTGTTATGGAAACATGGTGGGATGACTCACATAGCTGGAACACTGCACCGGGTGGCTACAAGCTCTTCAGAAGAGATAGGAAAGGGAGAAGGGGTGGAGGGGTGGTACTTTATATTACGGAGGCATTTGATGCCACAGGTATTGAAACCAGTGACAATGAAGTTGAATGCCTATGGGTGAAAATTAAGGGGAAGACCAACAAGGCTGATGACCTCCTGGGAGTCTGTTATCATCCACCCAACCAGGAAGAGGTGGACAACTTATTCTATAAGTAGTTGGAGAATATTTCAGGATCATCAGCTCTTGTTCTTCTAGGCAACTTCAACCTGCCAGACATCTGCTGGGATAATAAATTAATACAGCAGAAAAAAAGCAGTCCAGGAAATTTTTAGAGAGTGTTGTAGACAACTTCTGTCACAGCCGATGAGCAAGCCCACCAGGGGCAGGACTGTTAAAGATCTGTTGTTTGCAAATAGAGATGGGCTGGTGGGAGATGTGGTGGTTGGAGTCTGTTTGGGGCACAGTGATTATGAAATAATAGATTTCTCAATATTTGGTGACGTCAGGAGGAGTATCAATAAGAGTTTTTCATTGGACTTCCAGAGGGCAAACTTTGGCCTATTCAGGAGACTTATTCAGAGAGTTCCTTGGGAAGCAGACTTGAAAACAAAGGGGTTCAGGAGGGGTGGACGTGCTTCAAAACAAGGATCTTGATGGCACAGGAGCAGGCTGTCCCTGTGTGCCAAGAGATGAGTTGACAAGGCAAACATCCAGCCTGGATGGACAAGGAGGTTTTGGAGGAAATTAGGAATAAAAAAAGGATTTATCATCTTTGGAAGGAGGGGGAGGCCAAAGCTCAGTCTGAACTTAAAATGTTGAATTCTGTAAGGGATAATAAAAAATGTTTTTAGAAATATATTAATGGTAAAAGGAAGGGTAAGACCAACATTAGTTCATTATTGGATGAGGGAGGGAACTTATTAACTGCAGATGAAGAGAAGGTGAAAATGCTTAATGCTTTCTTTGCCTCAGACTTTAGTGGGAAAACAACTTGTCTGCAGGACAACTGTCCTCTTGGGCTGGTTGATGGTGTCAGGGAGCAGAATGGTCCCCCTGTTATCCATGAGAAGGCAGTCAGAGAACTACTGAGATGATTGGATATGCATAAATCTTTGGGACTGGATGGGATCCGTCCCAGGGTGATGAGGGAGCTGGCAGGTGAGCTTGCAAAGCCTCTCTCCATCATTTACCAACAGTCCTGTTCCAGATGAGTGGAAGCTGCCCAATGTGACACCCATCCACAAAAAGGGTAGGAAGGAAGATCCTGGTAATTATAGGCCAGTTAGCATGACCTCAGTACCTGGTAAGGTCATGGAACCATTTATACTGAGTGTCATCACACAGAACTTACTGGATGGCCGGGGGATCAGACCCAGCCAGCATGGCTTTAGGAGGGATAGGTTGTGTTTGACCAACCTGATCTCCTTTTATGACCAAATGACCTGCCTGGTGGATGTGGGAAAGGCTGTGGATATTGTGTATCTGGACTTTAGGAAGGCTTTTGACTCTGTCTCCCACAGCTGGAAAAGCTGTCAGCCTGTGGCTTGGACAGGAGCACTCTCTGCTGGGTTAGGAACTGGCTGGATGGCCGGGCACAGAGAGTGGTGGTGAACATCTGGTGCTGCATCCAGCTGGGGCCAGTCACCAGTGGTGCCCCTCAGTGATCTGTGCTGGGGACAGTTCTGTTCAATATTTTTCTTGATGGCATGGATGAGGGGATTGAGTCTTTCATTAGTAAATTTGCAGATGACACTAAGCTGGGAGCGTGTATCGATCTGTTGGACGGTAGGAGGGCTCTGCAGAGGGATTTGGAACACTTGGATGGATGGGCAGAGTCCAGTAGGATGAGGTTTAATAAGTCCAAGTGCCGAGTCCTGCATTTTGGCCACAATAACCCCCTGCAATGTTACAGACTGGGGACGGTGTGGCTGGACAGTGCCCAGGCAGAAAGGGACCTGGGGGTTCTGGTCGGCAGCCAACAGAACATGAGCCAGCAGTGTGCCCTGGTGGCCAAGAAGGCCAATGGCCCCTGGCCTAGATCAGGAATAGTGTGGCCAGCAGGAGCAGGGAGGTCATTCTTCCCCTGTTCTCAGCACTGGTGAGGCAGCTCCTTGAGTGCTGTGTCCAGTTCTGGCCCCTCAGTTTGGGAAGGATGTGGAGATGCTTGAGCACATCCAGAGGAGGCAACGAGGCCCCTGGAGAGGGGCTGGGAACACAAGCCCTGTGAGGAATGGCTGAGGGAGCTGGGGGTGTTTAGCCTGGAGGAGACTCAGAGGTGACCTTATCACCCTACAACTTCCTGAAAAGTGGCTGTAGTCAGGTGGGGGGGGTCTATTTCACCAGGAAGCAATTGACAGAATGAGAGGACACAATCTCAAACTGCACCAAGGGAAGTATAGGATGTTAGGAAAAAGTTTTTCACAGAAAGAGTGATAAACTACTGGAATGGTCTGCCCGGGAATGTGGTGGAGTCAACATCCTTGGATGTGTTTAAAAAAAGACTGGATGTGGCACTTAATACCATGGTCTAGTTGGGGTGTTAGGGCATGAGTTGGACTCAATGATCTTGAAGGTCTTTTTTCTAGTTATTATGTGATTCTGATTTGTACAACTGATAACTATAGAAAATATAATGTCAAGTAATATAAGAGTCATGGTAAAAATATAGGAAAAATAAATTATAGAAAATAGATAGGTAGGAATTTCTGTACTATATTTTTGCATAGCAAGGCTTCATCAGTTTATATAGACAAATATACTATCTGGAATTGTAGGTGATGAACATTATATTAGATCAGTGCTGTTAAACACTGACACTCCTGAGGGACAGGATGCCATCCAGAGGAACCTGGGCAAGCTTGAGCAGTGGCCCATGGGGAATCCATGAGGACCAACAAATCCTGTGTAGAGGACCAAAAAGAAAAATAATTCAGCCCTGGAAAGGAAAAATTCAATCTGGGAGAGACACTCCCCTGAGCCCAAAGGGGGAAGGGCCATCTGCCATAAGGTCTCTGTAAGCACGAGTTCATTTGTTGAACCTTATTGGTTGTTGTATTTGGTGCCACTCAAAGTGGCTTGGTTCAGCCCTGTTCACCTTAGTTCAACCCTCTGTTGCCTTATATGTACCTCCCCTAGAATGTTCTCCCCTCCCCTGAGCCCCGTTGGTCCCAGTTTGCCCAGTACTCCACCCCTTGTCCTGCCCCTGCTGACCCTTTGGTCAGGGGCTGGCTGCCCCTCCTCTGTGCCAGTTTTATCTGCCCCCACTGGCCCTTGACCCTCAGGTACACCCCCTCGTTCCCATAGAAAACCCCATGTGCTTCCCTCCATCTTTGTCTTTTTCCCTGGATTTCCTTGTGGCCAATCAAGTGCTCTTGGATCTCCACACTGAGACCCGTCCTTTTTGCCTTTATCCTCGGCCACCTTAGAAGCGTCTGTCGGATTCTGCACCTGCGGGTCGCTCGCAAGGCTCACTGAAGCAGACAGTGCTTCAGTCCTGTACATGGAGTGGGACAACCCCTGCTATCAAAGGCTGGAGACTGAAGGGGTTGAGAGCAGCTCTGCACAGAAGGACTTGGGGGCACTGGTGGGTTTAAAAGTGGATCTGAGAAAACAAGGGCTACCCCGGTTCAGGAAAGACACAGATCTTATGGAGATCGTCCAGAGGAGAGGCACAAAAATGATCAGAGAGCTGGAGAACATACTCTCTGGGGATAAACTGAGAGAAATGGAGTTGTTCAGCCTGAAGAAGAGAACGTCTGTGAAGATCTTATGGCCATTCAGTATCAAAAAGGGAACTTGTCAGAAAAATGGGATCAGACCTTTTAATAAGGCCTGTTGCAACAGGAAACGGGGCTTTATATTTATGGAGAAGAGATTCAGAAGAAGGTGTGAGAAAGAAATGTTTTACAATGAGGGTGGTGAAACTTGCACACGTTGCCCAGAGAGCTTCTGGATACCTCATCACTGGAACATTCAAAGTGAGAGTGTCTGGGACTCTGAGCAACCTCAATTCATCCCTCCCTTGCAGAGGGTTTGAAGTTGATCAGCTTTCAACCCAAACTCTCCTATGATTTTATTATAGGATGGAAAGTAGAGTCCTATGCTTCAGGGTTTTACACAGTATTTGGTCATTATTGTACTCACATGCTGTTAAAATATTTTCTGTACTTCTTTTATGTAGCTAGCTCCTGTTGACCTCAGGGTACGAAAAGTGATGGTATGAAGACATTACCTTTTGTAGTACTGCCATGAAGTAAAGAAAAAAATTAAATGTAGAACTTAGTTGGAAGTCAATGAAACCATTGTCTGTCTTTTCCCTAAGGCTCTGATTCATTAAGAACAGAATGCTATTCAGGCAAATATCAGTAGATTATTGATTTGACTGAAATCAATAGGGTTTATGTTTAAAGTTAAACACATAGTCGGTTCTAGTTTTGCCTTATTATTTTTTAAAACATGCTATATGATTCAAAAAAGCCTTCTGTGTATCAAAATTCTGGTATGTACAGATCTTAAAAGTCCAGCAAAACATCTTAACAAACATCTTTTGCATCTACAGGTGCAAGTGTGAAAAGATGTTTATTGTGATAAAATTCCAGGTAATTTCTCCTTGTTACACCACTGTGGTGTCATTGTTTGGCAAGATTTAATGCCTTAATGATTTCTTGAAGTAAATAAACTTTTCAATAAAGTTAGTCATCTTGTGAAAGAAATCATACCGCATTTAAAAACAGTATGAATAAGGAAGTTTAAATAGTGCATAAAAATACTTATTGATAAGGTGACAATGAGGGTCTAATGAATGCTTACTGAGAAATGAATGATATGCAGAGAGAGAGAGAGAGCCTCCCTGCTTCCTGCTAACATCACGTGGGGGTTCAAGGTGTCCAACTTTACTTTAGAATATGCTCCTCACTGATCTCAACACCAGTAAAAAATCTTAAATGCATTCTGCATTCAGTAACACAGGCTGGTGTTCCAAGAGAGGCCGGTCTGCTGAGTTTGGTTGTGTTCCTTTGCAAATATTGGTGTCAGGCTGTTGTTTGGTCTTGGCTGTGACTGCGCGTATATTCATGTCAGAGAATTTCTGATAAATGTGGGTCAACCTATAATTAAAAAAGAAAAAAACACCTCAAAGGAGGCAAAAGCTTCCTGCCTGACGTATTGATTAGGTTTACTTTCCCATTCTTATTAACAAGAGTTTTCAGGCTCAACTGTTTAAGAGAAATGTAATCAGGAAAAGTATTCTAAGGACAAATATGATTCCATCGTACATGAATTGAAAACACTAGTGTTTAAAAACAAACAAAACCAAACAATTGTTCTGGAAAATAGGGAAAGCAATGAAGCATCAAGTAAAATTTATCTTCCACAGGTAAATAATTTCTAGATAAGGCAGTTGTTAAATACTTATGAGCATTGGAACCTTTAAAGAACACTCATTATCAATTAAGTGTTAAGCTCTTAGGACTTGAAAAAATACATATTAAAAGATCATTGTTTCCTGTGTGTTTTATGTGCACAAAATAACTTGGAGATACAGTGCTCTTCTGACATTATTAATCAAGGGTCATTGCAAATTCTCTTAGTGTTAATTTTAATGGCTTGAAATCCAAATTGTATTATCATCTACCTTTTGACATAATTCCATGACTGCAGTGATAGAAGTGCCTGTTAAATGTAATATTGTATTATAAACTTCCGTGCTTTTCTGGCTGACCACTGCAGTGACCTCCTTCAAGTAATAGATTCAAAACTATTAATAAACTGATGAGATTTGTATCAGTACATCAACTTTAGAAAAAAAAACCAAAACAAAACCGGGAAAATGTTTGGCATATGCATTAAAAATAAAATTCTTTCCAGAAATCAGGATGTTCTCCATATTTCCCAAATTAGTGGAAGGTGTAAAACACACAGCACAACTAAAGTCTTACAGAGTTTGCACTTTAAAGAAGGCTTTTTGGAAAATGTTTTTATTTAAAATGACTGTCAAAAAGAAGATTTTTATTGAAAAGAAGTATTAACCTCAAAATCTATATTAACACTTTTAACTGATCTAATACATTATTTGTAAATGCTTGTAATGGAAAAATTACATCTGTGATGACATATCAGGAACTTTGAAATTGCTTTACCTGCTGACTGAACTGTAAGTTTCTGCATCCATGCCTGCGTGGCCTCTACTCACTATTTTAATCAATGGTATGTGACAGCAATAAGGATTAAAAGGTATTCCTGACAGCTGGAGAGATGTGCAGATGAGACACTAAATATCAGATACAGTCTGTCTTTTTCTGGACTGCTTTTGACATTAGTTTTAAGCAGAATTGATGAATATTCGATATTCATCCTAATTGTGACATCTAAACAAAAATTAGAGAGCAATAAAACAACAAAAGATGTGAGATTTGTGTGTGAATTTCTTCAGCAACATGTCCTATGTAATCTGGCAATTTTTACAGCTGTCAAGTGGGATTCAAAATGTGGCAGGTAGCTCTTTTTAAGACACTGGAAACTGGCTTAAGGTTTCTTAATGACAACATAAATGGAACATGACTGGCATCTTTATCTGCATCAGTGAAAAATAAATAAATGCATTTGCAACAAAAGGAGACTTGTAAGTGCTATAATTTTTCCAGTTGTTTAAAAAAGCAAGACAAAAATATCTTGCTTGATTGATACAATTTCTTGCTCTTTATGTGTATTGTAAGCATGTCTATATAAGCAGAAGATTTCTAGAAAAGAGGGGCAATTATGTAAAAGAAGACATTTTTATGTCTAGATTGGTTTGACTTCTTAAATTATGTGTTGGGTTATCTTTTCTTGGTTTATTTTTATTTTTTTAGTAATTGCCTTGAGGATAAAAAATTATTCTGGACACACTCTGCATTTGAAACTGTACTACCATGAAAAGGATAAAGTTTCACTGAAGAGTTAATGGAAGTAGAGGTAAAAGATCCACGGAACCCGTGGGATATGGTTCATGTAGTAAGACACCATCTCTTCCATTGGCTGCACTTGATCCTTATTTTGACAACCATGGGCTGTTTTCCATGTTTAAATATCTGATTCTGTAGTGGTGGTCAGTGCACTGGATGGCAATTTGCTTTGCTGTGCCCAAGCCTAGGAACCACACATTTACAGAAGAGACTGTTCCATTTTTTCCTGCATGCCTACTCCTTTGTGGAGATGAACAGGTATTGGGAATTAGATTTCCTATTTGTTGATGAGGTTCAGAAGAGTCAGACAGACTGGCTTCTCCTATTAGCTCCTCTGTTGTACCTGTCAAACGACTGACATTCTTACAATTGCTGCTGACCTGATGAAATTGGGGGTCAGGGATGGGGAAAGAGAAATGATGGGGCTTCATGCATTCCTGTGTGTTTGAATCACGCCAAATTTTATCAAATGGCAGAGTGCTACTCTTGTGGTCCAGGCAGACTCAGCAAGTAGGAAATTTAGCTCAGCTGCTGCCTAGTAGCAGAATGTGAAGTGTGGGTCTGAAAGAGCTGAGCTGCTCTCAATATGAATGATTGAGCAATGCCTGTGTGAGGCAATGAGTACAGCAGGGAGCTGAACATGGGTTAATGGAAATAGGGCATCAGTGGTCTGAGGTACATTAGCCATGGAGAGTGCAGGAGGCTGCCAGGGTGTAAAGGCTAGGGGGTGTGTCGATAAGGCCCTCAAATGCAGGCTGTTAATAATGTTTGGAGCCTGAGAGAATGCTTAGATGAGTTTATTAACTAGCTATGTAGTACATGCTGGACACTCAGTAAAAGTCTGATAGCTGATAAGATTGAATTATCATATAATTTGGGAAACAAAAAATGGATGTAAGGAAAAATTGTATTTAAGTGTGATACAGTTTAAAGAGTGTAAGTGCATTTGGATTGCACGCATATGTGGTACTTGATTTTCAGTGTGAGTATTGCTGTGAGTCATTGTCCCTTAAGAAATTCAAACATTTGAGCAGTCAATCTGACTGTGAATTGGGCTTTGGGGCTAGGCATATCTAGCTGAATCAAGTTAGTTGGGATCAGAAGCATATTCTGGATAATCAAAAGTAGCTGATTAATGAACATTCCCATGCTGGTATACTAGCAGCTCTGGAAGCAGCAGATAGTGCGCTTGGGCATTAGGCAATTATTAAATGTAAGGGAAATATTCTTGTGTGTTCTGATTTACAGAAGCAAACCGTAGAGAATCCAGTATTCACCACATCCAGGCCTCTTTTCATCCATCAAAACAAGCCTCTGAAAAGAATGGAAGAATCGTTTCCTACAAACTGTTAATCATATACAAAATTAAAGAATCTATTGAAAAACATTTTAAAAAAACATGAATAGGTATGAAAGAAAAAGACAATTTTGGAAAAATTCAAGGAAAATATAAATTTAACTTTTCAGAATTCAAGCAAGCTGCATTACAGTGAGAACAAGAAATACAAGAATGTGTATATATTCTTTGAGAATATGGGTTTTTCATTATGACTATATTCATGAGGAGAACAAGATTCATCTATACTTACACCAAATGATTTGATCTATGATACTGATGTTATGAGAAAAAGGTGAGGAAGCAAATATTCAGGGTACAAGTCTGACAGCAAAACAAGGAAAAGATCTTCCTAATTTCTTAACTGCACCTATTAGATATAAAGTTAGATATCTATAGTATAGTGACACTTCTACGATTCAGTGTTATAAAATTTATGGATGTCAAAAAAGACTGTAGATTCTGCATAAAGATGAAAAACCTGAAACTGATAACAATATGTTTACATCCACCTCACAATATGAAAGAGGAAGATCTGTAATCTTAGCAAAAGATATTACTAGCCTATCTTGGAGGGAAATTCTATTGAGAGAGTTATCTAAAAGTATACCCTGTACATTTATGTGCGCTGAGTGCTACATGGGCAGAGCATGAACCATATAAGAAAATTAGTCAGCCACCCACAGATCATAAAATGAAACTTTTATGGGTTGCCTTAATCATGTACTGAAGTGCTGCCTATAATCTTCATCAGGTGTTTGTGACCTGGGGCTGAATCTGCATGATCCTTCTGATAGTTGACAGGGAAACTGGTAGAGGAAAACCCAATGCAGAAAAGGTTGGAATTATCTTTTCAGGCTTTAATAACTGGAAGCCTCTCTCAAGTCTCAGCTCACATGATATGATGGATTCTGTGGTTTTGCTTCATGGTGAAAGAAAAGGGAAAATAACTACACTGTATAAATGGCTAGCTGCTAGTAATTGATTGAAATAATTTCTTTACCTCCTAAACTGAAATAATTAAATCAGCTTAAGGGAAACTAAGTATTGTTAATCAAAACAGGAATTATGTCAGCCAGAGAAATGGGCTTGGATATTTTTGAAGACTTTCTTTCCAGTGACTTGCAATTCCTATCATATAACTGGTATGTCCTCACAGTAATATATATAATATCAAAATAATCTAAATATTTTTAAATAAATGCTTATTTTACAAAGGAAATAAGAGAATTGACTTCTGTGAACCTAGTTAGGAAAATTAATTCCATTTCATTTTATCCAATAAGATGTTCTCATTTAGTAACTTCTGAGAAACTGATCTGTCTACATTATTTCTATCAGTGGAATAATTCACAAAACAATATGTTCTTCAGCTTGAAAGCTCAAGAACTTTCCCATGAAATACCTCAAAATGCTTTTAGTGGATCTTCCTGTTTTTAATGAAGTAAGAGTGGAGTTACAAATGAGAAATGATATGGGTATGAATAAGAGAACATTTATTTTCTTATAACTCTAGTGAAAAATTAAGTGTATAAGTCTGTTAAGTAAGATGTCACATAACCTAAATAAATCTGAATTTATCCAAAAAAAGAAATGGAATTTTCACTTCTTCTTTGCTTGGCAGTACTCCTAGCCGCCAGTATAATCAGATATATGCAAATATATAGCAAGTATTAATTTGAATTAGAATATGTGAGATTTATAATGAAAAGCAGAGTAAGGCATGATGGATGAGCCACTTGACTGAGATTTTGGGAAGGGCTGTTTTGAAGAGGGCAAAAGCAAAAAGTTCACAGAATCTTTAAGTTTGGGAGGGTCATGGGTCAATGGCACAGTGGGCTGTCTTGTCCAGCCTCCCTGTTCCAGTAGGGTCTCCCTAGAGCTCATGGCAGAGAATTATATTCAAACAGTTCCTGAATTCTGAAAATGATGTGCAGATATAATAGGACTCATGAAATTCTCCCTGGTTTCATGTAATGTTGCAACATTGTTCAGGTGAACAGCAATGTGAAAAACACTCTAGAAAGTGGAAATAGTTCAGAAGATACATCCAAGATTAAGACACTGAAAGAACTGTTTTCTCTGTTACCATAAATAGGATTCAGAACACCTCTATTTGAACCGGGGGATTTAGCTAATAAATTCTGACCTTATAGAATGAAACCCCAAATTTGGCAATAATAAAAATGTGCTATTTTACTTGATTTACAAAGCTCTTTGCTGCTTATGGCACTAAATCCCACTTTCTTTATTGAGGTAAAACTCTTATTGGTTTCTACAGCAAACATATTTTCATTTGAAACTAAAACTTATGGCAGAGAAACTGCTTTCCTTATATTTTCCAGGACAATTAAAGACACCATACTATCATAGTTCCACTAAAATTTCTTTCCTTTCTCTCCTAGTGAGAGTTCCAGTAAACAAAATGACAGCAAAATAAAATCTACAGTTGATTAGAAAGCACTCAACCCCCAAAAACAACAGGACCAGTTTTCTTAGGATTTGGCTTGGTGCATGAAGCTCTTTAAATTACTTAATTTTGGTGGCATCTGTATTGTGGTGGGCCCTCTGGAACTACAAGAGATGCATTCAGAGAAAAAACATGAACCACAAACAGGAAAACCTCCCAGAAATTATAAAAAATAAAGGGTACGTCTCCAAGCTGCATGGTGATCAACTGTCTCATGATAATACCGAATCAAAAGATGAATGAAACATCCTCAGGATAAATGAAAGGATGAATGAAACAAAATAAGCTGTGAGTATTTTTTTTTGGAGGATTTCTGTAGAAATGTGGAGAAGCTGCAGAGCACATAACAGTCATGCCCACCAAGTCATGGAGGTAGCTGACTTATGTGACCCCATCAAAAGAAGAACAGAGATGCTTTCTGAAGAAACTGAGAGGCTGTCAGGTCTGTCACCACTCCCCATCCCTTGCACCTTTCAGTAAAGTAAGATAAAATAGTTCAAAGCAGAAGGACACATATGTTGCTTTGTAAGAACAGAAACAAAGTTGAACCAGGAGCACTGACAAAAAAAGTCAGTGCAGGGGGATTTTAATAACTTTCACTCATAGAAAAATTATCTTTTTTGTGTTTTTTTGACTGCCTAACATGTAACTTGGCTGCTTTTGAGGACAGAAGTTTTAGAATTGCAGTGAGAGGAAAATGAGTATCTATTATATATATATTAGCATTTGCAGATTTTTTTTTGAGACATATCAGCCTGTAGAATTTTTTATACTATGTACATCATCATTATGAAATCCTGGATGGACCATTATTATTTTTGTAAAGGGTAAAGGAAGTAAGACTTTCCCTTGGTCAAAGAGGATTGGGTTAGAGAAAACCTGGGAAAACTTGACATCCACAAATCAATGGGCATCCACGAGTACTGAGAATTCTGGCTGAAACAACAAGTAGACAACTCACAATACCTTTGAAAGGTTGTGCCCATCAGGAAAGGTGCCTGAGGACTGGTCAGAAGCAAATGTCACCCCTATCTTTACCAAGGGCAAGAAGGAAGACCCAGGGAACAACTGGCCAGCGAGCCTCACCTCAGTCCCTGAAAAGGCGATGGAGTGCCTCCTTCTGAAGGCCATCCCATCCATGGGGATGGCAAGACAATGATCAGGAGTGATCAGCACGTATTCATGAAGGTAAATCATGCTCCACCAACCTGATTGCCTTCTGCAATGAGACAGCACCTGGATGGATGAAGGCAGAGCAGTGGGTGCTGTCTGCCCCGTCCTCAGCAAGGCTTTCGACACCGTCTCTCACAACCTCCCCACAGGCAAACCCAGGCAGAGTGGGGTGATGAGAGAACAGTGGGGTGGATTGGGAACTGGCTGCACAGCAGATTCCAGAAGATTCCAGTATGGGGTACAGGGTCTGGTTGTGCCTGCCAACAGTGCCTGTTCCCCAGGGGTCAGCACTGGCCCCAGGACTGTTTAACCCATTGCTGATGACTTGGATGAAGGGGCAGGAGCCTCCTCAGCCCGTTCCCTGGTGACACAAACCTGGCAGGAGAGGCCCATCCCCCTGCAGAGGGACCTCAGCAGGCTGGAGAGATGGGCAGAGGACAGCTGGCTAAATTTCAACAAAAGGCAAGAGCAGGGCCCTGCACCTGGGGAAGGACAAACCAGGCACCAGGACAGGCTGGGGGCTGACCTGCTGGAAAGCAGCTCTGCAGAGAAGGACCTGGAGATCCTGCTGGATACAAGCTGTCCATGAGCCATCAGTGTCCTGGGGGCCAAGAAGGACAATAGTATCCTGGGTGCTTTAGGAAGAGCACTGCCAGCAGGTCAAAGGAATTGATCCTGCCCCTCTGCTCAGTCCCAGTGAGGCACATCTGGAGTGCTGCCTTCAGTTCTGGGCTCATCAGGACAAAAGACAAAGAACTCCCAGAGCAGGACCAGAAAAGGTCTATGAATTTAGACTAAGGGTCTGGAGCATCTCTTTTGGAAGGAAACACTGAGAAAGTTGGGCCTGTTAAGCCTCCAGAAGCGGTGACTGAGATGGGATCTTATCAGTGTCTAAAAGTGTTTGAAGGGAGGGTGTCAGAGGATGGGACAGGCTCTATTTGGTGGTGCCCAGTAATAGGACAAGTAGTAATGGGCTCAGGAAGTTCCACCTGAGCATGAAGAGCTTCTTTAATTTGCAGTGTCCGAGCACTGTGTCAGATTGTCCAGAGACAGTGTGGAGTCTCCCTCAGTGGAGATATTCCAGAACTGGAACACAGTCCTGTGCAATGTGTTCTAGGAAGACCCTTTTCTTCAGCAGGGTTTCAGCAGGGTGGTCAGACATGATGGCCTGCTGTGATCCCTGCCAACCTTAGAGTTCTGTGACTCTATGATTCTATTTTAATGAATGAAATATATGAACCCAAATAGCTTCCAGTACAGTTCCCTCTGAAAGAAAAAGCGTTTTCCAAAAAACAGCCACAAACCCGAAGATTTTATCCATTCCATTTAGCTGGAAACCTATACTAAATTAAAAAACAAATGGTTATTTATTCTATTTGAAACTGCAAAGCAATAAACTCCTGTGTGCTTCAGTGGGACAAATACAATAGTTGAAATGTGAATGACAGTAGTCTTGACTTGAATTCTAGAATACAAAATTGCATTACCAAAATTGCAGTAAATTGGAGAACAAAAGAAGAAAAGGTAATATTAATACCAAGTTTGAATGAAATATGCTAACAACATATGGATGTTCTATTTGATATTTTCCTTGATGTCTTTTAGCTTTTTAAAGTTTGCTGGTTAGGGATGGGGAGAAGAAATAAATAAATCATCAGGAACATTTTTTATTTCAAGTTTTCAAGCTTAAAAGTGGCAATTTGGAGTTAATGAAGAATAATAATATCCAGTTTAATTGGGTTGGTTTTAAGCATTATTAGGGAGGGAAAAGCACAATATTTTACTGATTAAGATCACAGGTATATCAGTTTGTTCTGTTCTCCCTTTCCTCCTCAGGATTAGACTGTGTAAATATTAATTCTATGTTAGGACAACAAAGAATTTTCTCTGTTTTCTGGGTGCCAGACAGAACGCCAGCCACTATGTTGCATTTTTGAAAATGTTTTATTTTTCTGCTAAATGAGAAGAATTTTCATTTGACTTTTGGATATCATCAAAATATAGAGACTGCCCTGTCAAAAAGTCTTCTGGAGTCCATTAGGAAAAAACATTAGGAAAAAAGAGAAATATAACATAGCAGGACTTTATTCTAGACTGGTTTTTTTGTAAAAAAACACATTATTTGGATGTTTATTTGTTTAAATTGGCTATTTTTTTGAATTTAAACTGTGGCAAAGATTATTTTATATAAGTCAACCTTGATAATCACAGTTTGTCACAGGCAAAACAATTCTTGCAGTTACTTTGAGTATATAGAAAGTTGTAAATGAAATAAGTAGGTTGCTTTTGCAGTTTTCACAGTATGAATTTCATGTAATGGAGAAAACTTTTTGTTTGTTTTAATAAACATCAAGTTTTAATAACGTAGTTTTATAGCCTTTTTGTTGAAAAAAATATGCTGTTCTCATGAAATTCACTTGCCATCAGAAATTCACAGAAGAGTTGATTATCCTGAAGGGATGTCAGCAGGAATCTTCTGGTATTTTGCATTTTATCTGTGAGTAGATCTTGTTCTGCAAACATTAATGAAAATATGAAATGATAATGAGAAATGTTAACTCACAGTCTTTACTACACTATGAGAATCTTCACAAAATGGGAATACTTCTACATACAATGTAACTATATCCTGAAATACCCAGAAGCCGATAAAAATGAAAAAAAAAAATAGTATGGAGAAGAAACGCAGCACCAAAAAAGATAATGATAAAGAGGTTGCCCTATCTTTAAAAAAGAAAAAGTCCTGCTCTGTCATCTATGTTACATGGAAATAAAGTGACTCAGTTTTCTGATGCTTATAAATATTTTTCAGAGGTGCCAGGACCTTCACAGCTGTTGTACAAAGATCTAGGTACTTAAATTGGAGTTTTGCTGGGGCTGTATGCTTTTCATGACAAAATTTTATGAACCTCTGGATGTTAATTGGACTAAACTAAAAACCTAGGCATAGTGGTAGATGCTGAGATGTTCGGAAGATCTTAGTTTTGTACATTATTTAGTCTAAAAATTTCAATGTAGTCAGTCAGACAGCCAATATAAATTGGCCTAAAGTTGGTAATAAAACCCATGTTTTTTAATAATCTCAGTATTTTGTTCCACCTCTTTGATACAGCCCATTCTCAAGATAAATCTGACTAAAGATGTTACCACCACAATTTTTATATAAAGCACTAATATGTTTGAGGTTGCTGTGGGTAGACCTCATGTGCACAACAGATTGTACATGTGGAAAGTGCTAGGCAAATGTGAAAAATTTATTTTGCAAACAATTTCTTCCCACATCACTTTCAGTTTTATTTTGTAGGAGTTCCCTTGATAGCATCTTTCAAATGACAAAGGACTTAAAAATGTTTGAATTTTGAAGGGTTCTTTTCTCCTCTGTTTTTTGCATTCTTGGAATACCAAGTGCACTACAAAGCTATTGTGGTGAATGATGCTTATTTGCTTATTTAACTATATGAATGACACCAAAGACAATGTTTTATTCACTTTTTGCTTAAAATCGACCAAAAAAATTGGAGGCAACAGAGAAGATTTTCAAAGGATTTTAAAAATCAATTAAAAAGCCTTGCTTAAAAGAAAATCTCTTTTATCTGCCATATGGGTGTCATTAACTTTTTCATCCCACACTTTCCATAGCTCACTTTTAATGGTCTTCCATTTCCCCCCCTACAGCTTTAGTAATTGTACTGGTTCAATGGTCCTTATTTCTCTGTAAAGCTGTTTAATGATCAGGATAAAACACAGTTATCCTTGAGATTTCCTTGAACCTTGCATCATTGGTTGAACCCAGAATCAGCCAGCAAATAATTACTTGAGAAATTCTAACATTGGAAGTCCAGCTTTATTCAAAAATGTGCTAAGGAAACAAGAAAAATTAGAATTTCACCACAGTTCAAATAATCTGCATTTATCATGCCTAAGTGCATAAAAAGTCATGTCCTCAAGCCCAGAAGAACCAGTCACATCACAACCACATAATATTTTTAAAATAAAACTTTCACCATGCATGGTGTGCAATATTTCAATATTTGTGTTTCTACACCAAATTGACAGGTGAATAGACATTTTGTTTGTAACATTATTACGAAGGGATATTTTGATTAAAAACAAAAACAAAGTGAAGTGACCTAATTCCATAGGAATTTCTGTTTATTAGAATGACTCACAGAATTTAAATGATTCTAAAAGTAACTGTGTGTTTATTTTTCTTAGGAATCAAAATAGATTAGAAGGAGATTCATTCTTTTACCAGAAAACACCTAAATATTTTGAGTTTCTTTTGTTCTATTTGCTGAATATGACAATATGGAAGACTGGATCTGTAAAAGACGATGAAACAGAGACAAATAAAAATGCATTGTTTGACTCCCTTTTTCTTCCACCTCAATTTACAGAATTAAATGAAATTTTCTCAATTGAAGGACAAAAACAGTGATGGTTTAATGAAGAGCAATAAAAAATAGTTCTGCAAAGCAGAGCAGTAGTTGAGTGCTCTGCACAGTTCTGGGCTCCTCAGTGCAACAGAGATATGAAACTCCTGGAGTGGGTCCAGAGCAGAGAAGGGCAAAGAAGATGATTAAGGGACTGAAGCATCTCTCTTGTGAGGAAAGGCTGAGGGATCTGGGGCTGTGCAGGCTGAAGAACAGGTGAGTGAGAGGAGACCTTATCAATGTATGCGATTATTGAAGGGATTTGTCAGAGGATGGACGAGGCTCTGCAAGGTGGTTGTACCCAACCACAGGACAGCAGGCAATGGGCAAAAACCGAGGCACTGGAAGTTTCACATTTTACTGTGAAGTGATTGAGCACTGGAGCAGATTTTCCAGAGAGACTTTGGAATTTCCCTCACTGGAGACATTCCAGAACTGTCTGGACACAGTTCTGTGCCATTTGCTCTGGGATGACCCTGCTGGAGCAGGGAGATTGTACCAGATCACCCTCTCTGGTCTCTTCCAACATTCCTATTGGCAGTTGAGGGAACTGACGGTGAACAGAATCTGATTTTACTGTGAGCTACGTATGCTTAAATACCATTCTAGGAAGGCTAGAAATGTTTTACTGCATTGATTGGTGCTAAACATCACACAAACAAACTTTTACATTTTGCAGCATTTTTACTTAATCCCTTCCTCATTCCCTGTTGCTGAACTTGATCCAATCTTGCAATCTTCAAAGCTCTGTTCGCTCTTGCCAAGTGTCTTAGTTTAGAAGACAGGTATCGCTAGGGACAAACAGGACTCTCTTTTGAAATGAAGCCTCTATCCGAATTGTTCTAATTTTANCATGCTAATTAAATCCACAATACTCTCTGTCTTACCTCTCACAATTCCCCAGTTTGTTATTCTACGAATCACATCCTAACATCTGTATGATAATGAAAAACTACAAGGAAGTTTCCCATCCCCTACCATGAAAACTCCTGACAGTTGTGAAAAGTTCTGGCAGCTGGTTGTAGCTATAAAATAAAATTTCAGAAGCTAGAGTCAACTCTCTACCCATGGACTATTGTCTGTGTGCAGGCACGGCTCTGTATAAGTAAGGAAGGGAGGAAGTAGACATTCTTATTTTCCTGTGTTTATATTGTTTTCCTCCATCCTTTGTCAGAGGTGATCAATTAGACAATGTTTTGATAGGCAGGAATCCTTTTTATAGTATTTATTCTATTTTAAATGTCCAAACTGAGATAACCAGACTTTTTAGTGGCAAAATTTTTGGTATTACTTTCCTAGATCTCTCAATACTTATTGTCTATTTAGAACAAATGCCACTCTTCATTCTCTAAATGCTAAAATTCACCACTTTATAAGAATAAATGATTGTAGAGTGGTAGTTGGCTAAGTGATTTTTACATTATTTATTGACAATTATGATTTTAAAAGGAATTTTTTATTCTCAAATATGTCAAAAGTATGCCAGTTAAAAATATTGATCTAAGTTACTCCAAGGAAACATTAGTTCATTCTGTTCCCTACTGATTGAAAATGTGGATCTAAATCTCTGCAAGAGAATCCTAATAGTTCTCTTGGGAGATTATACTCAGTGAAATGTGAAGCATGGTGGAGGTATGCATTTTTGTATAGATTTTTATATACATATAATGCACAGAGATGTCAACTTTCCTACATTGATATGTGAAGAACAAGACTATGGAAAAGTACAATTCATGGTTAAGTGCTTGTTAAATTGGCCTAAATTATCTACAGGTAACTGGCTGTCACCACTGCAGTATGATTTAATGTGATCCCTTCAGAACTGTTTTCTGTGTGACAGAAGTTTGCAGGGAAGTTCAGTGATATGTCTAAGATTAGATATGACTCAGATATGCCATCTGAGTTATGGATTCAAACAGTGTTACCTTTTACATGACCATAGATAATGAAATGGTTTTTGATTTATAGATATTTTATTCTAATGTACATTTCTCCATTATTGTTCATCTAAAACTAGGGACTATATATACATACATTCCACATTTTCCTCTGAATCCTCCAGTAAACTATATTTAAAATTAAATGGCACTACTGCTTAAGTGAAATATGAGATAAAGTTATTGCTACTGAAATAGCAAAAAGGCTCATAATAGCCACTACTGTCTCCGTTCCCCCATCTCTTTTCTATTCCTTTCTCTTCCTTCCTCTAATATTTACTATTAAATAAACCCATACCATTGACTTTGTCATATGGTCTCATTTGCACCTTTATTCCTGCTGAGGCTCTTCTAATAATTTTCAAAACCAAGACTGTAACATTGGCATGGAGAATGCTGACTTTCCAATTGTTTATTGAAATGCTTTCCTTGAATTCAAGGCCTTGTTTTGCTGATATTTAGTTTAGAATATATACAACTGGCTCTGCACACATTATTTATTATAAAAATTCAGTTATAAAAGCTGAGTCTGGAAAGACTTTATGTTTTTTTTCTTTTGGCTGCTACTGATCAGAAGATACCATGGATTTTTTGTTTTGTTTTGCATTTTACTAGTCAGATCAGGTTATAAAACTCTTTCAAGGTTCTTCCTACATTTTGCTATTACACAGAGATTGCTAGTTGTGGTTCTGCTGTGCTTTCTCTGTGGTGGCAACCAGATTACATCTGGTGTCTTACCATGTGTTTCTCTAAGAGTATTAGACACTGTCAGCTAAAAAAGTACAAGCCAAACTTTCTTATATATCATTATCCTTGCTCTAGGGTTCAGCTGACAAAAACTGCTAATTGGGCACTGTAGCATCATAGAGTAGGCATGGTCTACCTGTGGAAAGCAGATAACAAAAATACGTAGCTGCTTGTCCAAAGAGATTTTATCTCTTCTTAAATGAGGCAACAGAAGGAAGACGGATGTAGACTGGGCCATTCCCACTGGAATTTTACAAACCTCTCTAAATTTTTTTTTTCTGTCCTAATGGTGACAATTCAGTGCCAGCAGAGTGCAACCATGGTGGCTTTGTACCCTGTACTAATTTGTCACTACATGTAGAAAGGTAGAATTTTTTCCCTTTTAAAGTATTTTTAGATTTAATTTTAGCTCTCCTTTTGTTGTTGTTGTTGATGATGATTTGCTTTTTTGTTACAAACATTTAAGGGCATTACAGTGTCAGTTTTTTGTTAGTTTCTGCAGTAGCTAGAAGGGGAAATTATTTTGCCTTTTTCAAAATAATCATGGACAGGCAACTCAAGTAGGAAAGGGACACAAAGGAGGCAGTTGTGCATTTGGATAGCAGTTGTTATGTCATACCTTTCCCTTTATTTAAGAACTAAACATTCCTGTGTGTTAGAATTATCCTGATAATGCAAAGCTTTCCTTTAATCTTAAAAAAAAATAAATTTCTTAAGCTTTCATGACATGGTGTTCATCTTCTTGAGCCTTTGCACTGTTGTGGATTTTCTTTTGAGATCCTTAGCAACCAACAGACTTTAGAGGTGCCACAGGGGGAGGGAGCATTTTCTCTCCAGCTCTCCCCACAGTACTGCACTGTGTAATACTTTTCTCAATCATACAAGTCTGAGGTTTTGGGTTTTTTTCACTTTGGACTAGCTTATCTTTGAAGAAGCTCATATTTGTTATCCTCTCAGTATCTTCATGAAGGCTTGAGGTCTTGGTGATAATGCTGGGTCTGAAATTCTTGTATCAGGAACACAAATGTGTAGGCGGGCTCTTCTAAGTGGAGTGCATCCTCTTTGGTTTCCATATAAACATCATTGTGATTAAAATAGAAAAGGTGAATAAAGTTGCTTCTTGCTAAGAAAAGTCCATAAAAACTCAACCATGGTGCCCTCAGGCCTCATGGTGAATAGCAGAGCTATTCAGTGTGCTGTGCCCTTACAAGAGGGCCATCTAACACTCTATTGCCTCAGGTTTACCAACATCAGAACAGGTTTTATAATGTGCTATCAGAGTATAATGTGTAAAATTTTATAATGTGCTATCAGATGCTCTTGGTAAGTTGTAAAACCTTTCTTCACAGTGTTTTTCTTACTGGGATGCAGAAAGATTGAGAGTTCCACTGCGTAAAACAAAAATCCTTCTAGAAAGTGCTTTTCTCTGTGTCTCCTCCATAGAATATAAAAGATCTGTCAAGTGAATAATAGAAAGGAAAAGCAGCAATCTGAAAAAGTGGCAAAGAGAAGAAAAAAAGTTCTTATTAAAAATTAACTGAAGCATGGAAATTTTAAAGATTCTCTGCTACTCATTTCTCATCCTTCATTGGGATACTTTATTGACTAAAATCTTCCAAACCTCTGCCATAAAGCATTCTACAGATTCCAGTCTGTTCTCTTTAGCTGTTGCAAGGTAACTAACCCCTTCCTGATTTTCCTGCTAATATTAGCTCACTTAGGAAGGCTTTGGGAGTGGAATTGCTAATTTTGTAATCAGGTAAAATAAATATATTTGGTGTTGACCACTCAGAAATCTAAGACCTGGTTTACAATAGGGAAAAAAAAGTAGAATACATTTATAATTAAGAATCTGAAGGCAGATACAAACATAAGAGTGCTTTTTATATAAAAAGTAAATATATTTTTAATATGGCATTAGGAAAATGACTGATTTGGTCACATAAAAAGAAATTTCCTACACTGGCTGTAAAATGCAACTTTTCAAACAGAGGAAATCTATGTATAACTGAAGTCTAAAGGAGTGTTTTCTCCTTTAAAGGCTTTATGCATTCAGGAATATTTTTATATTTAGGATCTTGTTTTTCTGAATGCTTTATTTTCCCTTTTGACAATAGAGGTGCAGTGATTATGTCTGAAGTTTAACTTAAAAGAGACTACCTACCCATTTTGGTAATATTTATATAAGGAAGAAAAAAAGTGGATTGAATTACAAGCATAAGTTGCAGTTTTTTTCAGATGCTGTGGTAAACCTAGAAATCTTTTGAATATGTGGGTCAAGGACAGTGCATAAATTTTTCAGTTTCACTTTCAAATTTGTTTGGGCTCTGGTAGAGATTCAAAGGAGACAGTGGTATCTTGGAAAAGCAGACTCTAAGCAGTATGTTTAAGATGTAATAGCCTATCTGACCTCATATACTACACAGAGTAGGGAATAGCTATGTTTTCCATCTGAGGTCTGGCAATTATCTCATTCTCTGCCTGATTTGCTTTCCTGTACAAAACTTACTAGTTACTACTACTAGCAGTAGTAACTTAACAGCTACTAGTAAGTGATATTTCTTGTGTTTCCTAACCTTAAGAATTTTATAACATTGACCTTCATTAGTACATAATTTTATTCAAGAATTAAAAATACTAGGATCATTAATCTACTCTTTATTTTGATTTATATTTTGGAATTAACTAAAAATAACCCTCCCTGACACACATATCTATAGATATTGTTAGAATATCTGGACACTTTAGCAAATTTTTGATAATTTTTTACAGGAAATAGACATTAAATATATTATGATGTGTTTCTGTGTTCTTCCAGAGCTTAGAAAACTCTTCACACATGTGGTGCATGTCTTATATTCACATTCCTCAGGTGGCCAGGAATCTCTCCCTTATGAGAGGGACCCCCTGTCTTGCAATCTGTCTACTTGAGTGATAAGGGAAGAGAGGTTGCCAAACAAAAAGTTGTTGAGTACCCCAGTTTTCTCACCTTGTTTATCAGTGAGCGTATGATTTCTTTGACCTTCCTTTCCTGGCTGGAATACTTGTAGAAAGACATAAGACGAATTTACAAAGAAATAACTGATGTGAGGTTCTTGGCCTGCGTATTTCTTTCAGTTGATGATAATCTGTGAAGAATGGTTTAATATCCAGGGCAAATTTTTAAATGCTTAAAAAGAAACATAGTGAAAAAAGATACATCTCCAAAACTACTTGCCTTGAACTGCAAAAATATTTGCTGTGCTAGATATGTGGGTTCATAAGTCTGTTTTTATCAAGTTACTGGCAGGATTAGAGATAAGGAAATGTCAGACCTGACACCATGGAATTAAATATGGCCAGGATTTTGCCCTAGGTATGGTCTAGTCTAAGAAATACTTTGGAAAGTTTCAAGCATAAATTGGGAGATGGTTGTTTGAGTTTGTTGGCCAGTTCTGTTTTTAAAATGTTCTGCCAGAAGGAGATGAGTCCAACTATCACAATTCATAGATCTTTGATATTACAATACAAAAAGTCTTACCTCAAAGATAAAAAAGGAAGAAACTTCAAAACAGTAAAATGAGTCTTAAATCCAGCTGGAATATTCAGTGCTAGGAGAATTATGTCTGTTTCTTCTCTAGGTATTGCTAGATTTCTCTTTCTATAAAAAAATCACCATCTCTGGTTCTGTAGTTAGAGATTTTAGTGGAACAGCAAATGCAGTTAAAAATAGGAACATTTAAAATTAAATACATAAAGCAAAAAATTTAGAACGTTTTTTAATTTCTCACTTTTAATTACATTGAACTTAGTTCTTATATTAATCTCTAGAATTCAGGAATTGTTATTCAAAACTTGATAACTGATAAAATGTAGGACATATTTCCTATATAAAAAAATTCAGAGCTGTACTAAGTTTATGATAATTGAATCCTGATGCAATTCTTTACCTTCTGCAGGCAAAGGGGAACATGGTATTGAGGTCTTCTTCATGTCTGCATATAGAAGAGTTCCTGCAACTTCCTGTGTGCTTGTTTACAGATTCTGGTGTAGTCAATTCTAGCTAATCAATGAGTGTTTGCAGGCTTTTCCCTAAATTCATGTAATAGGAACTATTAGATCCCCCAACTCTGCTTTCTTTCAGTGTTTCTGTTTTTAAGAGGGCCTTGTCACTGGTTTTTATCCAGTTTAAAATCAAGTCAATCTATTTTGGTCAGAAACCTCTTGCTTTCTGTTATTAAAAGTGTTAAATTATACTTGAAAGGAAAAGAAGTCACTTGCTTTCTGCACTGCTTCCATTTGATATGCTAAAGTGTATCTGCTTTAGATTTATGCTACAGTGAAACGTAAAATCAAGTGGACCAAAAGTAAGTTAATTGACTCAGAAAGCAATAGCAGTTTTGCTACTGCAGTTTGGTGCACAGCAGGGACTAATTTAACCTATTACCTGCAGCTAAAGTAATTTGCACTGAACTCCTAAGCTGACAATAAGAGGGAAGGTACTGTAATTAAATACCGTGTGTTAATTTAAACTCTTTATAGAATTTTCCATAGTGAGAGTGACAAATTTTGAAAATATTCACTAATAAGTTTGTATACTGAAAGATGAAATGAAAACATAAAATATTTGGAACATGAGGCATAGTTAGAAGACCTTCCTCTCTAGTCCGTGACATTTAGAATTACCTGGAACACCTAATTATTGAAATATTTGTGAAAAGCAGCTGTCCATGAGAGGAAGAACAAACAATTTCAAAGATATTTTAGTTAAAAAAGGCATTCAGACTAGCAAAAATCTATATTCTCTTAGGATCTATGCTAATGAAAAAAAAAATTTAAAAATTGCAGATTTCATGTCCTGTTGTTGTAATAATGATAGATTTTTGTGGGTTAACATTTTGAAAGAAAAATTTAAAAAAGCATACATATAAAGCATATGAAAAAAAGCATATTTGTGTTGCATAAGCAAATTACTAGCAAAGATTGTACGTTTTCTAAAGGATAAAATGAATACAAGTTGACATGCCTCCTAATTTGTGTTTTGCTAATTCTTCTCATCACTGCAACATCAATTATAGTTGTCATGCAATTGCATTTGACTACATACAGTAGAGTAGGCTCTCAACTGGTGCACATCTGTTGACTTCAGGGGAATTACTGTGTCATGTCTCAGGAAAGGACATTCTGTAGATTTTTTATATTATGAATCAATGTGAAGTTTTTAAATTAAAAAGAAACAAATGTTAATCATCTGCTTATGCACTTCTTTATCTACTTGTCTGTAGGATGGAGGCATCTGATTCTCAAATACCCTTCTCCATATCTCTTAAGTTAGAAAATAATTGCACTTTTCTAAAATACAAAAAAGGTCTCTGAAATAATTTATCAACATAATTTTGTGTCTATTCAGAAAAATTTGTTTAACTTCTATGTTTTGCTTAGTAAGTCTGCAGAAATGATTTTATGTTAAAATGTTTGCTTTCCAAGTCTCTTCATCTGAATAATTAAAATAATAGTATGATAATTTTCATTTTATAGTTTTTCATCCTGGAGGACCTCCAAGAATATCTTATTTTTTGGGGCTGTAGCAAATCGAACAACAATATAAAGTGACTATTTTATGAATAATAGTTCAGAATTTTCAAATAATATAATTTTCTTAATCTTGTCCTTAGAGATGTCGCTGAAAAATAGAAATAACAAGTAATTAGTGTCCCAAACCCATGAAATTTTAGAAATGTCAGTTGAATCAATTTGGCTTATGCAGTACAATATAACTATTGGTCTTTCTATGGTCTTTCTATGCTACTGACAACATGAAGACAGAGATCACAAGCGTTTGGCTCATTAACACTCATATCTTCTCTGCTGCTGGACACAAAGCATCGCTCAAAAATTTGTGGTCACAAAACATGTTGGTTGCTTTGCCTCATGTCTGCACACCTTAATCAGGATTTTCAGACACAAGATTATCACACTGGACTGGCAAGAGGAAGAAAAATTTTACTAGGCTATTGGAGAATTGCTTAATTGTAATAGAGACCTGTATGGGTGAAGCTAGTGCTTTTGAAAATCAGTGAGGATGACAAAATAGCCAAGACAATCTCAAGTGCTTTTTCAGTCCTCTGTACTTGAAAGCGTGTAAAGATCTGTCTAGCTTATGTTTCTGGTTTGTTCTAAAGGTGTTTTTCCAAAGAAAGCAAATGTCTGTGTACAGTTTTCTGGAAAAGATGTCTGTAACACACAGCTTCCTATCTTTTGTGCATTTGTGCTTATCTTACCAAAGTTTTCAGAGAGTTTTCCTCTGTAAAATGGAAGGTCAGACAAATTGGAGCTGTTAGTGACACTTCTGGTTATAAATATTCTCTCCCTCCCTGTCTTTGCTTTTAAAGATTGCTTTATTCTAGACAGCAACTGGATGAAATTCATTGTCCCTTCAGAGACTGGTCCTTTTTCAGACTGTCTTCTCTCGGAAAATAATGATCTTTTATGTGTAAGTCAGGAGATGAGTATGCATGTATCTCTTCTCACCTCTTATGTATGATCATGAACTTTTCAATGACTCTTTCTTGTGACCTTTATTTCTGGGGTGATGTTTCTCCTTTTCACATGTAGCTATCCTTACTCTGTTTTCATAATCAATGAAGAAGTCAAATAGAAAAAAATTATCTCAGCTCCCTAAGCAAAGGAAAATGTCATCTCTGTTGTGAGTTCTTCTTCCAGCAGAAAGTAAAAATCATAAGTTCTGACTGAAGAATATTAAAAGATTCAGTTTCAGGCTAGGTGATTTTCTAGGACTTTTCTGAATATGTCTTTGGCACCTATGTTGTGTCACCCAGAGGAATTTTACTTCCTCTTAATGTAATTGGCCTTCTTGAGTTGTTCCTTGTTTACCAAGGTGCAAGATAGGCCTGTGTGGTCCACAAAAATTTATCCACATTTTTTTCTCCCGTTTCTTTTATAAATTATTTTTAGGAGGAAGTATAAGTGCTGCAAAACCCACAGTTTTATTTATGTACCTGATTGGCACAGACAGCTCGTAGTTCTTTGCAAATGACAATTATTTCAAATTAAGTCAATGACATACTGAAAGTTATTTTTCAAATTCACATTAGAATGTTTATTCCAAAAAAGGAGAAACAAAATCCTTGGAAATATTTTCTGCTTTTTCTCAACAGATTTAGTTCTTAAAATCTTGCCTTTTCAATTCAGTCTCCAGCCTGAATGGGATCCATCACATAAATTCTTAATTTTATGTTTAAATATACAAGTATACAAGCATTTAGTTTAGTTGCATGACCTTTGAAATATTTTAATGTTGCAAAAGATACAATATTTTATATCAAGGATATTAATTTATTGATGTTGCAATATTGCTTTTTTTCTCCTTTGTCTTTAGCTATGTTTTAATCTCTTAACTTGACAAAACAAGTAGACAAAGTAATGTGAATGATCCTATGGATCCATTTATTACTGTGTCTGTGCCTGACTTGGCAAGGAGGGAAAAAAAAAAAGCATGAAGGGGAAGTTAAACACATCTTGTGCTAATGTAATGATGAACAACAGTGATATAGTTCCACTGTGGCACTTCTGGCATGGGAAAACAGTGCTAAGTAATGAAACAGAGAATGACGTGAACAGGCAAGAGTATAATGAAAGGAGCATGTAAAGAAGATAAGGGAAATGATCCCATAAATTCAAAATTAAGTTCCTTCTTAAATTTCTGTACAGGGAGATCCCTATGGTGAGTACCTGGCAGAGCATTAGCTTTTGCTATTCTGTTTTATTGAAAACTCTAAGGAGAGAGAAATTTACTCCTTAATGTTTTGAGGATTGATTCCAAGCCTTTGCGTTTATTCATTCATTTGTTTTTCAAGTCAGATCTTTCATGATACTCTTAAAGAGTAAAATAAGCTGCAGCAGGGAATTCTTGCTATTCAATTTATTTTCTTTTCACAACATTAATAAGCAGTGCATTTAGGAACAGGACAGCTTCTTTTCTGCCGTCCAGATTCTTGCTGCTGTTAAGTGTAAATTGGCAGAAAGCTGCCTGCATTGGCTGGAAAAATAAACAAAGCTGATAGCATGTTCCATCTCTGCAGCCTCATATTTGTTCAGAATTTGTTCAACTATTTCTTTAGAAGGACCTTGAATATCAGAGCTATTTATACAGGGATTTTTAGTGATCTGTTGAAAAGAGATGAATTCTGCAGTTCACCCGTTCTTCATTTGCTAGAGCTGCTTCAGTCCAAATCACTTCAGAGAGATGCCTGTTCCCAGGGCCCCCTGCCCCAATTCCTCTGTGAGATGCAATGTATGCTTGTAGAGGTAAACTTTTCACATTCTATCAGCAGAGCTCCTTATTCCCATATTAGTATAGGAGACAGAGCAGGGTCTTGTTAAGATGATTATCTGAGACCTACAGAATTTGTGTCTGGGGATGAGATAAACTAACAGAAGGGGAATTTTAGAAAATGCACAACTCTTTGTATCTCATCTGAGATTATACAGAATTTATGCAGAAATTATAATCTTTTGAATATAGATCAGTTTCCTTTCTCTTCTTTGAAGGGCCCCTCAACTGTAGAAGCAATGATGCTTTGTAGCTCTTTGTTAATGGTGGGAAACAGAATAATTTGGGGCAGAGCTACAAGTCACTGTTGGGTGGTAGGTTGATTTTTGGGGGGAGATTTATTTGTTGTTGCAGCTGGTTTTTGGTTTTGTTTGGGTTTTTTTTTGCCCCTCATAGGAGCAAGGGCTGAGGTGAGAGCAATTGGAAGGGGAGGAATAAAGAGGACAGAATGTAGAGCGCAAGATTTTAATTAACAGCTTTCACCTATGTGAAAATTTTGTGACCTCTTACAGTTGTGTGTGTGTGTATGTATCTCTGTGAGTGTGGATTGGATCAGTCAAAATTGGCTCACTTTCTGCTCTTTAAAGTAAGGATTGTCCCTACTAAAGGCCTGAAAGGCATTGGAAGTTAAGATCTATCAGTGACTGTGGAGTTATGAAAGCACGGAAAAGAAAAATTGGCCTGTTTTTTTTAACCTTTTGGAAGAAAGTTGCAAGTGCAAATTCAATAGTTCCACAGTTAGTTGGAATCACAGAAAAGTAGGGCTGAAAACAGAAAGAGAGTTATAAGAGAGAATTTTGGATACCTGGGCCACTCACATGCATAATATTTTGCACTACTTCATGGATTTGATACTGAAGGAGTTTACAGACAATAAGGCTTCTTGACATTCTGGGATCTCTGGGTGCTCTTTTACAATTTGGTCAGGGCCAATTGAATAAGCATCGTGTTTCAATTGCACAAATGCAGTTTCAGGATGTATGCCACACTTTCCTTGGAATTTCCAATGAGAAATATAGGAGCCCCTAATGGTGAAAGATCAACAAAATGCTGGTAATGTTTGATGTGTAGAAATTCAGTATGATGAATAACATTGCTAGCATGATGAAAAGAACCTGAAATCATTCAGAGCTATTTAGAGAGAAGGTCACTCCAGAATGTTCCCAAGCTGACACACCCAGTAGCCTATATTAGTGACAAATGAAAGAAGTCAGTTCAGAAAGAGAGCCAATATACAATACCACTTTTAATTTCCCAATTACCTTTTCCCAAAGAAGGGAAGAATAAAATAGACATAAAAAAGAAAAGCACTGAAAATCTGATCAATGTAAAGTGAAAGGTTTTGTTGGGGTTTTTTTGTGTGTTTTTTTTTTAAAGTGTATAGTTGGGGTATTACATTTAACGATGGCTTGGACTCTGAAAGAGAGGGAGATATATCAACATGAGCCTGGGGCAGACAGAGATGAAGTAAGCTTTAAAGCACAGGTCTTCAGAGGTGAAAAGCTAATGAATTAAAAACTGCTGCTCTTTCTGTCTTCCTGTTCTGACTTGTTAATTGCAGAGTTATACATCATCTATACTTCAAGTGGAGCATGCAGAAGGAAAGTGATCTTGTAAAGCAGGTGACAACAGTTAAAAGGGACACTAAAAATAACCCAGTCCTTTTGCAATATATTATTTTCAAGTGCCTTGGGACATTATGTTGCATGAAAATTGCTGTTCTAATTGAAATTGTTATCTCTTCTCATAACAATTTACTTTATGGACCCCTTTTATCCCAACTGATAGAAAATGAGGAGAAAGAACAGAAGGCAGCAGACTCCCACATTTTGCAGTACAAAAACATGGAAAGATTGTGTGAGAATTCTCTGAGAATACTTTAGGAGAACATGAGATTGAAGAACCCATGTGAAGAACTTATAAGGCTGCAAACATACACATGAACTAGATTATTAAGATTCTTTGTGATGCATAAAAAATCAAATAGGAAGAGTGGCTAAATACAGCTCTGATGATAGAGGGGCATAATATCTGTTGGGGCATATTCTGTCATCTGCTAAGAACCTATTATTGAGACATGCCTGTGCCTAAATTGAGGTGCAAAGAAGATCATACACCAAGTCAGAAGTAGGCATATTATTTAATAGTAAATGTCAGGTAAAGAGAGAGAAGGAAATAGAAAAGAGTAAGGGGTGAGTGTGGGAGAGGGGACAGAGACAGATTAAGCAAAAGAGAGTCATCAGCCATAGATCCTGTAGCGTCCTGTCAGTCCCTCTTCAGCCTAGGCTTCTCAGCAGTGGGAATCCTCATCACTGAATTCTGGTATTTATTTATATGTTTCAGCAAACAAAGAAAGTAATGCTCATTTTTTACACTATTCTCTTATTCTGTTGGTTAAATGATTCCCTCACTTCTAACGCTACTTAGTCCCAGGTTCAGTATTTTTTTTTCTTTTGAGTTGGTGGCTTTTTTTTCAGTCAGTGGTTGCAATCTCTCCTTGCCTGAATTAACTTTCACCCAGTCCAAGCTGATTTCTGGTTTCAGCACAGTTGCTGAGTTAGCTTTCCTCATGGCACATAAATTCTGTCATTATCAGTGATACATCTGTCTCCCCCAGCTTTGCTTTCCTCCACCTATGCCTGAGATAATGGACAGTAGTAACACTATCTCAGATTCCTGCTTGGTGGCCTAATTTACAGTCCAAGTTTCAGGTAACCAAAGAGACATATTTGGGGGGCTGGTTTGGTGACCCCATCTCTTCCATAATTTGAGGGGATCTGTGTCTGACCAGAAATCCAGGTATGAGCAGCTTCTTTGGAGATTACCACTGTGGTAATTTTTGTCTGAATGTGCATCCAATGTGTGCTAACCAGATCTTGCTTCCACCAGGCTCTGACTCAGAACTATCCTGTCCACTCTGTGCTTATTTCTTGGCAAAATCCTTCTGTGGCCTAAACAATATTTGACAAAGGCAACTGTGACCTTTAAGACTTTACATGCCTGTATAGTAATTTTCAAGATGTTTTCTTTCTAAGTTCATGTGTCGTTGATATTTCTTACATGGAAATCTTCTGTGATAGGTTCTGGGAAAGAGCAATAGTAATCAAAAAGGCCTCTGATTTAATTTGCAACCAGGTATGAAACTGGTTATCCAATACTTATAAATGTGTTGGTGGTTTGAGATACAGACATGGGAGGAAGTTACATGGAAATTTGTCTAGGATAGACAGTTTATTACAAATTTTAACATTTTTGAAAGGCTGTAAGATGAGGTTGGTGACATCTATTCATTTTTTAAAAACAACACTCACAGCTAATTTCTTAATTTTTTCTTCATCAGTTTTCTTTCCACCTCCCCACCACCCCAATTCCTTTTGTCTTTCTTCTCAGCCATTAAAACTTGCCAATTGAAATATTGTGGTCAGAGTTTCTTTGCTTGAAGAAAGGACCACATACAAATATTTGCATGTTTTCTTTTAAATATTTCAGTGGGGAAACTGATAATAAAATCAACTCTCCTTACCACTAAACTAATTTCATTTGAACTGAAAAATGAAAGCTTCTAACCTTGTCTACATGTGGACTTTTCTACATGTAGACATGTGAAACATCATGGCATATCCTGAAATAGGTATTTGTCCGTAGACAAGAAGCAGTATTTGTCTGTAAGACATAAAACATGAAGAAATGGTCCAGTATTTGTTCTTTTGCATAAATTTATGTAGTCCTAACGTATTTTTGTGATAGGTAAAACTTTAACGGTAATCTAAGTATTTATTTCACATGAAATGTCGTGGACTTTTATGATTATCATAATTGGTTTCCACATGCTTGTATTTAAACTAAATCACATGGCTTAAAATTTAATTTTTAGTTTGTTTTTGTGGGGGTTTTCAAGCTGCCATTACTTGATCTTTAGAAAACTAAAGTACATTTGTTATTAACTCTCTGTCCAATTCCCAATTCTAAAAAAACCCCAAACCTTTCTCTAAATATACAATAAAAATATTATTTTAAAACATTTCAGGAGTTTTTGAAACACTACTTCAGATTCTAGACAGACATTCACCAGTTTTATGGTTCAAACACCTTCAGAAAGCATGATGACCCATTTAATAATCCATTTGGCAATATATTAGCAATTGCCTGGGCTGCTAATTAAATAATGATAATAATAAAGCTTATAAAATACATGATAATGTATTATCAGAGAAAGAGCTCCATAGGTGTAAATAAAATTATTTTAGATTCCAAAGCTCTGGGACAATGCACATGTATTCTGCTTCTGTTGTTTTCATTTAGAAGACAAGGGAGCAAAAACATGAGCAAGTAAGGAGACCTCATACAGTTAGGGCAGCAGTATATTAGCAAAAGATCAATTACAATGTGAATTTAGTAAGTAAATTTAGAATAAATTTTGGACAATGTTAAATTGTTTGAAGTATCCAGAACAGGTGTATCTGGAGAATCATCCATATAAGCATGGAGGTCCTCTGGGCAATTATATGAAATTAGATGGCTATGTCAAGGCATATAAGATTCATGTTTGGTTTTTTTTATTGCAGAAAGAGCAAAAGTATCCAGATCTTCATCTGTATCCAGGTCAAACATATATTTGATGATGAACTTTTAATTACCTTTTCACAAGCCTGATGCTCCAGCAGAACAGGAAGAGAGAGATAGTTTTTAAAATCTTAATCGATGTGAGTTCTGGTGACTTGCCTGACCTTGGATCATATCTACTGACAAGCTGTATAATAATTCTAAGATTTTTATGATCTGGTTGCAAAGAATTTTGCAACGTGGGTTCTCAGCTCTTGCTTTCTGGTGATTCCTATTCTAATCCTCTCTTCTCTAGAAGTTGTGAGGATTGAAAGTTAGAGAGTTAAGAACGGTGTTTGGAGTTCTGGCAAATAGATTCCCTACTTGTCTTAAGTTTACCCAAATTCAGTTGGTGTGTTTACTTTAATTTACTTAAATAATTAAACCTACTTATATTTACTTAAATTAATATTGAAAAAATGTTGTGGCATGATGTGGCTGTGTCATGTCTCTGAATATTGTGGTCAGGAATTGAAGAAATAATTTTCCATATATTTTGAAGCTTGGAAAATAAATATAAGGCTGGTCCACAGGGTTTATGGTCAATGAATGAAACGTTATTGAAAAAATAAGAATCGCCATGGGAAGAGACCCAAGGGTTTTGAGGTAAATTCAGCTATGAAATAAATGCTAGTGCAAATGATATGTACTTTAAACATAACATAATTTTGTACCCTCTGTCTGATCTAGGCTTAGATCTAGTCATCTTTAGCCTCAGGATCTTATGGCTTGCAGAGATTGCTGCTTCATTCTTTCCAGCTGAGGAGACTCAGTATTCAAATGTGTAAAGCTATTAATTTAATCTATTTAAAAACATTTAACCTTGTTTCTTGGTGGTTTTTCCTCTATTAAGTGCTTAAATCCTATAGACTTTAGCATTTACAGGGTTACATATAAGAAATACTGTGTCTTGTATTAACATCATCATCCTCAATTTTTGCTAATAATAGATTTCTTTAAAACTGTTCATAACCTTTAAAATATAATTCTGCTTAAACATTAAAGTTTACTCTTAAATTTCCCCACATTATTTTCTTCAGAAATTCAATAAAAAGTGATAGATGTATATAACCCTTTCTTTAGGAATTACAGAGTTAAAAGTTCAGATGAGCTGCTGACTAAAAAAGAGTCTGCAGTTCTGTAGCTCTTAATAGGCTCCTGGTACTACTTGGGAGAGCTGTAAATTTCCACTGATTGATGCTGTGAGAGAATTTTATTTTTTTTTTTTTTTTGTAATGCAAATCCCTGTAATTTTGTAACAAGGGCAAGGCTCCCAATTGAGGTGTCATGTCTTCATTGATTGATGAAGATCACTCTAAACATTTAAGAACAAACTCTGTAAAATAGTTTCCTAGTTAACTCAATATGTAGTTTGTACTCCCTGGTGATTTCAAATGTAAAAGATCTTTCTGCATCTCTTTTTGGTGGCCCTCAAGATGCGTTACATCTTATTTGCAAAATTTAAATATGTCTGGACTGGTATATATTTACTTTCTTATTTGAAAGCAGGAGTGATAAAATTACCTTGGAGAACTTCCAGTATAAGCTTTGCAAGATTTCAAAGATATGATTTATTTCCTTTGCTGGGCTTAGCTTTCTCAAAAAAAACCCCAAAAAATCAAAACAAAACAAAGAAAGAGAAAATATATTCTTTTGCTGTCTCGAAACCTTGCAGTGGTACTATCTAAAAGGCAGGTAAGTTCTCAGCCATTTATGGTCTCTCTCAAAAAATAAAAATATGTGGCAGCTGATTCTGGTATATTCTCTTTGACCCTCATGTTAGAATGGAGGGTTGCATCCTTTTAGATGAAATACAGGCACATTCATTTTAAAGTTAAACCAAATACATTTCAGGGATATTTGAGAGACAGAGAGAGAGAGAGAAGGAGAAAGTGAGCTGAATACCTCAGGTAGCTTTATTTTACTTAGAAAAATAGGAACAGCCTTGGAAAAACACTCAATTTGTGGAGAAGTCTTTTAATAATATGCAGGGTTAGTTCCTGAGGTGATAGATAGTTCTCATATACTTCATGTGGACTTAGGGAGTCTTTTGTGTTTGGGGGAAAATTACTCATACCTGCATCAATATTAGGAAAGTTTTGTGCTACTCCTAGGCAAGGAAAATCTGGTAAGTTATATTCTGCTTCAGCCTTTTGGTGCCATTTGAACCTTGAAGATTGTACTGCAAATCCTATGCTTGTACTGTGTGAACATCACTGTTAACAGTTAGGATTTCTTCGAACATTTTAAACTATCATGAATAATTCTACTACCATTTTTTTGAGAGTCACATGAAAGGGAGACCACAAAGGCTGTTAAAACTGTTCCAGTAATAAAGAATCTGAATTTACTTTTCAAAACTTACTGAGCAACAAATATAGGAAAAGAAATAGTATGAGTAATTCTTAATTATTTTAAATCACATACAGCTCTTTGCCAATAACGTGTGACATACACCCCTAAAGAGTATACTATTCCTGTGATAAATAAATGTGATATACTCTAGGCATCGGTGAATGCACCAGAGTCATTTGAAAATTATATAGAATTTAAGATTCTTATTTTAAAAAAAATGGTCTTGTTGTGCAGGAGATCTGGGGATTGTAATTTTGTGTGTTATGCATGGGGTGTGTAACAGTAACTGTAAGACTGTCTGTATACAATGAGCTGTGGATTACATTTTCTTATTAAGAGACTGCATTGGATAGAAGGGAAGCATTTCCTGCAGAAATATCACTCACATCTAGATGTTTACTCAGCACCCAAGATTTTATTTTTATCTCACGTTAGTGAGAGCAATACTAGAGCTTTCATACATATAGCTTTAAAAAATTCCTCTAGGAGCTCATTGAAGCAGTTTTGCAAAGGAAGTATAACCTGTTTTCTAGACACCAATTTGTTTAAGCAGAGAATTGTATGATTTTGCATGACCAGTTCTTCTGAATGTTCAGTTATTTTCCATTCTTCAGAAGTTAATTGTGGTCATCCACATATATTTGGTAGGAGTTTGCACCAGATTATTTTCAGCCTATTGTCCATTATACTGATAATTACTGCCTTACTAAATTATGTTTTCCAGACCTGTCTGTTGCCATCTCTTGACCGTGCACTACTTGTAGATCACCTAGGACAAGCGCATCCCCCCTCAGGATCAGGGTGTTGGCCTGGTGTGGTATTACAAGTACTCCAACAGTAAAACCAACAGTAAGTCACAATGGAAAAAAAATTCATATTACAGATAAAGAAAGAAAGTTTATTAATAGCATAGAGTCATGGGATCCTAGAAATCAAGTTGGAAGGGACCTGAGGATCTTATCTGTTCCAGCTTTCTGTTCTAAACAGAGTTGTGAGACATATTGGGTGTGATTTTTCAATATATCACAATTTTTACAAATAAATATCTTGTAGCTTCTGAATTTGGGGAATTTTTGGAAACTTCAAATCCCCAAAGAGGTTACCATGTTAATAGGTCAAAATGTCTTGATTATCTGAGGGAAAATTTCTGGTCTTTTTAATAAAATGCCTACAATTGTTAAAAAAACAAATAGATTTAAATTTTGGGGTTTCATTCAAGTCATTATTATTCAATAATCCTCCATGTGTTAGAAAAATCAATATTTGTGTGGTATGTGTTATTCTTAAATTTATAGGCACGTAAAAAGTACCACTATTCCAGACATAATTGCTGTATGTTCAAAGGGAATAAAAAAGAAAAAAAAAAAAAAGAAAAAAAGAAAAGAAAATGCCGTATTCAAAAAGGCATTTAAGAGCTTCATACCCTCCAGGTATTAAAAACTGAAAATAAACATGTTACTTTTTGGGAGTGTTTTTTGCAAAATGCATTGTCTCACATGCTCATAAGTGTGTGTGTCTCCCCTCTCACTCTCTTATGTCTCAGCATTGTAGCTGGTTCGTGTTTCTGGTCCCATGTGTGACCTTTACAGTTGTGACAGCGATTAAAGTTTATCAAATGCCTCTGGTGACTTGAACTGTCAGAAAGCAAAAAAGAGTGACTGATGCATTCCTTGGCTTCACCTTTGGGGGAAAAAAATCCACCTCCAAAACCTTTTCCAAACACAAGGCTCTCTAAACTGTCAAAGACTTTCCTAGGAAACAAATCAAATAGAGAAAGTAAAAGTAATAAAAAAAAATATTTTTCTTTTAAGGAGACAATGTAGCTCTGTAGGAGTTTATAAGCTACCTGTTACATGAGAAACCCCCATGTGATATATCATTACACTGCATTTAGGCAATTAAAGACAGTAATTTCAGTCTACGATTTGGCAAACTGTCTGTAAAACAAATTTATAGGTTTAAGGATAAATATCACTTATTAAGCACACTAGCAAGTACTGAATCTTACAATTGTTACCAACTGTTCTGTAGAACAGTTAACTGCAGGGGAAAATATATATTTACCCAAACCTACACGTTTCAGATCAGAATTCAAAATTGTCTCACTCCTAAGCCACAGTCAAATCTCCAAGCACCCTGGCACCTGGAGATTTGAACACGATTCCAAACATTGCATCTAGGTTGTTTTTGATCTCTTTGTTTTTTGCACAGTGAGCTAGCTTTTTATTCCTACAATTAAGAAGCTGAAACTGCAGAAACATTTGCTGCTCAGCACTTAAAAGCTGGTTGCTATTGTATCTCTCAGACAACCTCCTATGCTGTATCTGTATTTCCCCTTCACTTTCCGACCCATTATACTCCATGCCTAAGACAGGATTCATCTTTAGCCTGATTTCAGCAATAGAGATCCTTAAGGAAATGAGATCAAAGAACTCTTAAACTAATTTTAAAGCCCTGGGACCTTCTAAGGGTACTTTAATAAAAAATACTTTAATTTAAAGTCTGTTTATGCCTTGCTCAAGGTAGTAATTCAAACCCTAGAAGAATGTGAATGTTTTTCATTAATGGCCAGGAACATGAACTGTGAAAGATGAGAAAATGTAAGTCTTAGGGATAGATGCTTGAAAGAATGTTCTTTTGAGAACGTTAAAAGCAAACACACAAATGCTTCATTGCAAGAAACACTTGGAATTATGAGGCAGGTTGCAGTGAACACAGTAAAACATTTATTTGTGTATGAACAAACAAACACACTTTAAGTCATTGTGGAAGAGATGAGACTCATTTCAGTGCAAACACCTGGAAATTAGGAAACTAACCCTTTCATAATCCAAAACATGACTCTAGGCTAGATATCAGGTTACTGAGGAGCAGATAGCATCTTTGAAAGGCAGAGGTTACATTGCTAGGAATGTAGACACAGATAGGAATTGCTATTGCAAATCAGGTGGATTCCTAAATTAGTGTAGTTTCTATAAATCAGAGCAATTAATGCCAAATGCTTTAGCAGAGGTATATCTATTAAGGAAAACTGTGCCTGAAGCATGAAGGCTGATCTTTCCATGTTTTTATTCTTACAAGGAAGGAGACATTCTTTCTTATCATTAATTTAATGTTCAGATTTCTCCATACCTCAGCTGTTTTATAGAGGGTGAAGGAATGTTAAATAGAGTTTTCTGTAGCTGCAGTTTCTTATTACTGAAGAATGACCTCTATGTTTGTGTTCTATCCTTGCTCTTTACCCGGCACACAGAAACTGACTTAGAGAGGGACATTTATGCTCCCTAAAAAAGGATGTTTTACATAGGTCAGTAGCTGGAGTTTTAGAAGTGTTCTCAATGTATTATATGAGACAGGGTACTTTAGAAACCTTGGATCAGTTTTGTAACTTTTCTAAGATTCAGTGGGACATTTTTAAACTGAAGGTAGTGTCGCTGACACAGAATACTTGAATGAATATTATGAGGCTCAGTTAACTACCCATTAAAGAATTTGCAGGGTCACTTGTCACACAACCTAACTGACAATAAATGAATGCATATTTATACATGATGCTGAGCACTCTACTCTGCCCTTGTGAGACCCCACCTGGAATGCTTGGTCTTGCTTCAGAGGCCCCAGCACAAGGAGGATGTGGATGTGCCTGAGCAAGAGGAAGCCACAAAGATGAGTAGAGGCTGGTGCACCTGTCTGTTAAGACAGGCTGTGAGAGTTGGGGGTGTTCAGCATGGAGAAGAGAAAGCTCTGGGGACACCTCATTATGGTCTTCTGGTACTTAAACTTTTAAAGAAGAGGGAGGATGAATTTTTACATAGGTTAAGGGGGAGCACTTTTAAACTGAATCAGGAGATGTATAGATTAGATTTAAGGAAACATTTCTTTACCTGTAGGTTAGTGAGGAGCTGGAAAAGTTTGCCCAGAGAAACTGTGAATTCCCCATCCCTGGAAGTCTTCAAGGCCAGATTGGATGGGACTCTGAGCAACCTGGTAAAATGAGTGGCATCTGTGTTCATGGCAGGGGATTTGGAAAGATGATCTTTCAGATTCTTTCAACCCAAGTTGTTCTATGATTATGTGGTTTGTTATGCTAAATGAAATTGCCACAGAAACTAGTAAGGGAAAGATTTTGGTCAAAAAGGACACAAGAATTTCATGACTAAATGTTCGTCTAAGATCTGTTTTTGCAGACAGAAAAGCATATCAGCTTNGAGATAGCTATGACTATATATATAAATGTTATCTATTAAAAATGATATAAAAACTGTATATAATTCACATGTATTGCTATTTCAGGGAAGACAGTGTGAGGTTATTGGAGAGTGAAAGAAAGGATAAAATCAATGAGATTAGAAACTTCTGGATTTCTGGAAAAGCAGGGTATATGTACATGAAAAGTTGAATAAATGGAAGACAAACCCCCCAAATATAGTTCATACCACTATGTGTCATTCTATTCTGTTGAACAAATTGAAGATTTATGGAGTTACACATCCGTATATCTGTCCCTGCCAGGACAGTCCTGCTAGGAGCCTGGACAAGATGCTGGTTCTCTGTGGTTCTTTGTGAGTCCTTGGTTTGGTTGAGTACTCGTTGTCCAGCTCTTAGGTTTGTGGACGTGGACATTTGATGGGGTGGTGGCTCCTGTAAAGGACATGGGAGTCGCCCATCAGGGTATGTCATTTGGGCTTCCCCAGTGTGTCTGTAGGTGTGCAGAGCTCGTTTTACCACACAGCTTAGCAGACAGGACCTCTGGGCTCCTCAGTCAAGGGGGTTACATGCCATGACATCCTCTTGGTCAGCTTAATTTCTGTTCTGCTGAGCGTAAAATCAAAGGGGAGATGTTGGACGACAGAAAAATATTAGATAATAATACTTTGATAGTCAACAGACTATCTGTTTGAATTGGTGAAATTAGAGGCTGAAATAAACTGACATGGGAAAAGCAAGAATTTTTGAAAACCGCTGTTATGATCTTACTCTAATTATCCTTAGATGCTAACTTTCAAGGAACATGGTTTAATATGTGTCCCATATACAGCTAAAACAAAACTAAGTGAAAAAACTACTAGTTGGTTTGATTGTACATTTGTGTTGTGTGCCTGGTTATTTATTGGGAACTAAGCTTTTTCCAGGTATTTAGGCATAAATGTAGAAGAAAGAAAATGAAAAGCTAAATAACCAGAATACTTAACTTTAAACATTAGATACAAATATATTGAGCAGTGCACAGCAAATGAAATCAGATCAGCTCCATCAATGTTTCAGAGACATTTTATGTTGGGTAATGTTCTTTTGAAAGTACTTGACAAGAAGAGAGAGCTTTGAAGCAATCCTTTGAATCCAATTTGAGGGATATTGCTGTTGTGTCAGCTGAATGACAAATAAAAACTATCTCGTATAGGAGTCAAATGCACAAATGGTACAAATCCAAAATATCTTTATAGAAAAAATTTGACGTTACTTGTTTTTGATATTACTTGTAAATGATTAATGGGCACATTTGGAAGACTGATTTAATTTACCTTTATGTTTCTTTGGGTTAAGTGAAGATACAGTAAAGAAGGATACTTGGAAGATATATTGGATTGGATTGTTTCTGAATCAGACATTTTTTGAACTTTGGATCAGTGTTGTTGACACTGCAATGTTGAATATTTTTTAATAACTACCTATTTAATAACTGCAGGTAGTATATTTTGTTTGCTAAAGCCATAAAACTAAAACTGTTTTCCTAATACTGTATCTGCTAGAGAAGGAGTAGGATTGTCTTTCAGAATTTTATCTATAACCTGGTTTTTATGAAATATAGTTTATCTTTCCCTGTAAGCAAACTAAAATACAAAGCAAACTGGAACCACAGTTGGTTTCTTTACATGTATATTGAAAAATAACCCAAACTTACGTACTTCTGTAAGTTGCCTTCATGTGCAGAGTGGCTTGCTTTTATCAAAATGGTAAAACTTTTGTTTTCCATAACAATGTTTCATAAGCCACAAGGACACCAGTAATTATTCAGCACAAAGGAGAGAATGATCATCAGGAGAGGCATAAACCAAACAGCACAGAGTAACTTGGCTGATTGAAAATAACACATATCCTGGGAAACAGGACCTACAGGACCAACATAGTGGCTATAGAGAAAAATATACATTTGTAGATATGATTTAAACTTAAATTTCAGAAAGGTTTAATGAAAATTTACCTTGATTACTGCACAACATAGGCCTTGCATATCATACTTTTTCCATTAGATTTTATATCGAACCAGCTTTTGAATACAATATACAAAATATTAATGTAAAAACAAAGATGGGGAAAATGACTGTTTAACAACAGAAGACAGAAAATCTACCATGTGCTAGCAGTTAATTACACTTTTAAACTAAGCAATTGTACTCTAATTACAAGTAATTTTTCTCAGTCTTTGTTTTGACTTTGGGATTTATGTTATGGCTTTCAATGCTAGGCCAATCAGCTTACCTTAAATTAGCTCTTGCTGACTCTTGTTACATCCCACATCCTGCAACCACTACGATCAGTGAACTGAAGTTGCAAATTTGTTGCCTGGGTCATGGGCAGTTACACTAGAACTTTATCCATTTCACAGGGGGTAAGGATGGGAGACACATCATGGCACTCTTCTTCACATAAGAACCCTAAAAAAGCAATATACATATATAATACATATGTATTTTTTTATATCAGAATGTCTTGCCATCACTTCACTAGAGCTAGGTAAAGGTATTGATTCTCTGCTTGCAACTATATAGTTTGTTCTGCCCATAAGAAACAGAAGAGGCAACTGATGCACCAAGTAAGAAAGCTCAGAACAGAACCACATGTATTGTGGATATTTTAAAATTGTCTAAATAGAAAAAATTTAGTCCTCCGAGGTGTGTAATTTCCTAAAATGAATAGGAATGAAATGCAAATGTTTTGCTTATTCTAATTCAAAGGTTCAGAGGTGTGTGAGGGCTATATGATGCAATAGATTTTCATAAGAAACATCAGTAAGAACAGGAGGCAGATTTCTGCCTTTGCTAATGAAGATTATCTTGGGCCAATTCCTTCAATTTCCTTATATTGCAAGGCTAATATAAAAAGTTGGCTTAGAACATTTAGGTGGTTCAAAAAATCACTGTGAGTCCTCTTAGTTTTCTTTTCCCGAAAAGAACCTATGTTGCTATATGTCCAAATCTGCCTGCCATTTGTGCGATTGTAAATAATTTTTCCAATAACTTTTTGGTTTATCTGGCCACTTGACTCTGAATGTATGCTGTTCACATCCTTACTTGAAGGTAATTTGGCTGTAGGATGGGTTTGCTGGTATTCTATGTTTTAGATTTATTCATAACAGATCCATGTTGAGAACATTGCTCAATTTTAATATTTGCCTGTTACTGTGCTTCTAAAAATGGAGCTTGCCTTCTGCACTTACAGATGTAGCCACCAGATTTATTTTGCCTAGGCATGTAAATGGAACAGTTCTGCAGTGCTTTACCTTTCAGAGATGAGGTTATCTGATGTTATTTTATGAAGCTAAACTTTTACTTTTGACTTATTGGTCATAAAGTCAGAATTCATGAGCTATTCTGACTAAGCTGTAGGTCTTTTATTGCGTTTCATTTATCATTAACTGCAAGCACAAGTACCAGCAGCGAAGTCAATATCTTCTGGTATTCCAACCAACCTCTAATCCTTGCAATTAATATTTCTAAGCCAGAAGACTCAAGGGAAAATAAAAAGCAAAAGGAAAATGATGTGAAGACATACCTTTCTTTTAACTACAGTAGTGTCCACTAAACAGAACTGATTAATTCACAGTACATTTGATATATTCTTGAAGATTCTAAAAAAATATTGGCCCTTTTTTTTTTTTTAATATAGTAATTAGGATTACCAGGAACTGGTGTTTTCTGAAAACTGATGAAATGCAGGAGCGTTAACATGTTTTGTTTAATGATGATGTATGAAGGTACCTCACAAATAGGGAGACTGAAATGATCTCCTCATGATCTGTTGTTACTGGCACTGGGATTTTTATTCAGTTTACACTGTAAAGGAATTCCCTTGGAATGGCAGGACACAAGACTGTAGGGAATAATATATGACTACTCCAATCATCACATTTAAAATCCCTTTCCAGTCATTGCAGAGATCACTGTTTCCCCTTTCATTCTCCTTGTCCTAATTACACCTTTCATATTTTGTTTCAAGATGTCTTTATGTATAAGCCAGATAAATTTGCAGCCATTACTTCCCTGCCTTATTTTTTATCTTTCTGACAATGGCTTTAAGTTTCCCAGACCAAACCTTCAGCTTCTTGCATTAGGTATTTTTCTCAGTTTACAATAAAACATACTTGTCTTTCTATTTGTTCTCCAGGACATGATGAAACTATTTTCATGTTTGTCTCTAATAAAGCTAGGCCAACACAGAGAGAGGAGAGAGATGGAGAGTTTTTCCTTTGATTTTTTCGCTGATTTTCCTCATTAACTAAGGCAAAAAAACATTTCCCATTACTGTGGCTACTCCTTGAACTGTCCAGTTTTCCTGTGGTTTGAACACCAAGACAATGGCCCGGGGCTCCCAGGCTGCACTGCAGCCACACCAGGACTTTCTGAATTTGCCATCTCTTCAGAGTAACGAGAGGTTTTATTGTTTAATATTATCCATTTTTTTTTCATGTTTATGAGTACTTTGCTTGTGAAATAAGCAGTCTTTTCCACTTCTCTCCAAGGAGATTTTCTCCTGAACCAGCTGGGGAAGGACTGCTAGAATCTGCCTTTTAAAAGAGACATCCTTTTGGAATGTTTCCTCCCAAATTTTGTCTCAAACCAGGACAAGCTGTGATGGAAATGTGTATGACTTTTGAGGGCTTTTGCCTTGCATCCCCGGGGTACTGATCAATGTAATCTTTCCTTCACAATTTTCTCTTTTGGGCTGACCTTCCCCATCATTTTGTTGAATCATTTGTAAGTCACTGTGCATTGTATACATCCATTTTTTTTACCAGACATATCAATACTTGCCTTTCTTGCTATCAGCTAACATACAAACAAATTTAAATCAATGAGCTTGCCCAAATAAGAGGTATTTGAATGTCAGATAATCAATAAACACTATAGAGTGCTTTGCAGAATATTCAGGAGGGTTTCATGTCCACCTCAGAAAACTGATATACTTTCTTTGTGTAAAATGACTAACATATTTCTAAGGAAGGCTGTTCAGCACCAAGGCAGAATCAAGAGTTAAGAAATTAATTAAAACTGGATAGTAGCCTTACTGAGCATAGTCATAATTGCTTTATGTGAATAGTTATTTATTCTTGATTGAACTAGTATCATGATCTATCATGCAGTGCTTTTTAAAACAGTTTGGGTGCAAAATGTTATGTTATACTGGACATGTTGCTTAATATTTGGGTTATGTTTTCAGAGCAATTCCATGTATCAGTTCCTTTACATTTTTTATTGCTTCATCTGAATTGTGTTTTAAAATATTGTATGTGAAAAGATATACTTGTCTCTAGAAAATGGTTACTATGATATCATGAATGAATCTTCTATTTAGTACAGAATGCCTGTGTCTATTTAATTTAAGTAAATCAGAATTTCCTTTTTTTCCCCCATTTTATTCTGGAATGAAAACAAAATTCAGTAGAAAAGCAATGAGTTTAATTCACTGTAGCTTATCAGTTTATAATGTTTTACCTTGTTGGGTTTTTTTAATGATCTTGGAAAATTACTGAATATTTTTAAAAGTAGCTTCTTATTCCTTAATATTTATCATTTGCAGTAAAATCTTTTATTCTTATTAGATTTTGATTTGGCTTCAATTATTTATTTTGTTGTTTTTCTTAGAATCTCTGTGCTTTCCTTATCAGAAGCTGAGACTACACCATCAAAGCCAGCTCTCTAAATATTGCAGAAATAATTTATTTACACTTTTTCTATCCATTTCTGTTTTATGAACTATATATTTATTAATTATGAAACATATATAAAAATCAAAGTGATTTGTAAATGAAAAAGAGACAATGTAAAAGCAAACTTTCCTGATCAATTCAGTAATTTCTGCTTTTATTACATATGTTCTAAAAGACTATTCAGTTCTAATGTAGATGCCTTGATAAGCAAGGTAAGATAGAATTTAAGGTACTTTAGAGAAAAACTAAAGATGTGCTAGATTTAGGGACAGTGTCAGCTGTAAGGAAAGTATATTTAGAACAAAGAACACATATAAAGGAGTCTCATGCAGGTGTCTTCCATGAAAGATTGAAAAAGACAGTTTTAGAAATATGTTTTAAAAAACGTGTAACATATTTTGTTACATGTTTTAAAACGTCAAAAAAATGAGATTTGAATTAGCTCTTCAAAGCTAGATTTTCCTAAATATATGAGATGTCTTAGGATTTTATTTCATAGTTTAGATTT
>VXBS01010499.1:0-20753 GCA_013400255.1 Sitta europaea
GGCCCCGGCAGAGCCCCCCGGGCGGCAGCGGAACAGCATCGGGAGAGCGCAGGGAGGGGGCGGCACCGGGAGGTGGGGGGAGCGGGCGGGACCGGAGCTGGGACGGGAGCAGGATGGGAGCGGCACCGGGGCGAGGACGCTGTCCCGGTGACCGCGGGGAAGGGACCGCCCTTGCTCTCGTCTGGTCTCTCTCCCGGCCGGGGCCGGAGCACGCCGGGCTCTCCGGGCCGTCCGTAAGCGGGAGGTGCGGGGAGGAGGCCGGGAAACGGGAGCAGAGTCCTTACACCGTGTGTCCCCCGCACAGCCCGTGCTCTCCTCAGATGTTAGCCTCAAGGGGGAAAAGTCTGCTCGGAGCCTAAGTGCCGGACCCACAGAGCACATTTCGTGCCACCCATCAGGTGCCAGTACGATGCCTGTTTTCACTCCAGCGTCTCCCTCCGAGGATGTTCATTCACAGACTGCCCGGGTTTGCACTTGGATGCTGCTAGTTCATTTGGACTGATGCATGGAGTGACTTGGTGATTCTCCTGAGGACCCCCTGAGCAGCAATTTCTCTTGTAAAAAAAGGCCTTATCCCCACGCAGTACCTTGTACAAGCCTCTGAAATACATAATGTAGTCCAAGCACGGTGGTTTGGTTGTACTTTTAACCGGCTCTCCGTAGGAAAGCATATTTCTTGTCTCTGCTCTAATCATTTAACCTGTGCAGGTGGCTCTGAGTTTACATCTCTGCACAAAGCACACGCAGCATCTTTGTTCGGTGAGGATTTACCTCACTTAGAGATATTTGGGATTGAAGCAAGCCTCAGAAGTCCTTCACAGTCCAGACATGGTCCCCATCCCAGGTCTTTGCAGTCTCCAAGCCCAGCCAGCATTTCATTGCCCACTGGTTTTCTCCATAGCTCACTGATACAGGCACTGCCAGGTGCTGTGCTCAGCTCCCTTCCCAGGCACCTCATCAAGGGGCAGCCCCTGACATTTTCCAAACACCAGCTGCTAGTGTTTATTTTGGCTCTTCTACAGGTGTTTCCAAATTATTTTGTGGAAGAACATGGAAAACATGATTTAGGGCAACCCGTTAAAGGAACTGGGAGACTGAAGGTGAAAACTCCCCAGGTGACATCTGCTCTTTTTGCAGCCTCAGTGCTTCATCCTGCCTTTCTCTGACCCTCAGTATGAATGTGCAGTGCTGAGTCCCTCAGGAGAGGCAAAGCCCATCACAGTCCTCAAAACAAGGGCTTAGGAGTTTATACAGAATGCAACCTCTGCCCTGGGAAACCTGTGATTTTGGAGATGAGTGGGATTTGGAGAGGCTGGAAATGCAACAAGAGAAGCAGATTTTCTTCAGGTGTGTGGATGCCGTTGTAGGCTTCATGAGCTATCAGTAAATTACTGATTATTTTAGTAAACAAAAATACACATGTAAGCATTGAAAGGTGAAGTCAGAAGTTTTGAGTCAGTTTGCATTTTAACAGACAGAAATAACAATGAACTGAGGAAACTTGCTTGTTTATAAGGCTGCCTAAGCAAAGCCATACAAGTCAGACAGAGAGCCATGAAACTCAGGCTGAATAATAGCCTATTAGTCCCTGGACAAGTAAGTCAGTCCTCACTGGAGCTATCAAGGAATGCCATTCCATAAATTATATTCAATTCTGAACTTGTTTTTTAAACTTATGTTTTTTGTGGGGGTAGGAAATCCATTACATTATTTTCAATAATGTCCTCTGTTTCTATTGGACTGATAAAGCTCAGTCTGTGAAATGTTTCTTCAGCTACCTCAAGGCAAGTGCTGACATTACCAGGAAGCAAGGAGTGCTAAAGAAAGAAGTGTACATAGTGAAAACCTGGGCTGAGGCTACATGCGATGAAATGGAAGATGCCTAAACAAACATTAAAGTGTTTCTGCTGACTTACCATGGAACTTTGTCCTTTTGCTGAAGAACTACTGTGGGATTTCAGGCACAGTTGAGTCTTGATGAATTGTGAGGCAAAATTTGATTTTGATTAATTATTTGACAAGTTCTGAAAATTGCATACACACGGGGGAAGTCTCCCTGTAACATGCATTTTTCTGGTTTCCATCCCTTGTGCTGCTGTTGGGGATATTGAACACCTCCAGTTGTGGAATCCCTGCCCCGGGAAAAGGACGATGTCAACTAAGCATAGGCAGTGCTGAGATTTATAGAGAATTAAAGACAACTTCTGATATTAAGCAAAGAAAGCTGAGCTGGATAAAAAGCTCGCTTGAGTAAAATGAACCTTTTATTTTTCTTTTTTGCTTCTTCCTCTTTTTATTTCTTAAGCTTAACAGAAAAGAAAAATAGAAAATCCCCACTGATTGCATCCAGCTGTTAAAATTTTGTGATACCGAGATTCCCAGTTGTCATGACCACTTCATGTAGTTTAATATGCAGTCGTATTCTTTTCAGTTTCATTTTCTTCCCCAACTTTAGTTAATAAAACACCTTTCAGACAGCCTGTTCTTAGCAGTTATGGAGTGCCTGGTCTTCTTTTATAAAGAGGAGAACTGTGTGCGGCTGTACCTTGGCACATGAGAAAGCTAAACTGCGGCCGTAACTCTGTTACTGTCAGCGAGAGCAGTGCCGATGGAAAGGCGCTGCGGGCTGAACGGCAGCAGGTTTCTTCTGAGGACCGTGGAGCAGCCCTGCAGCAAAGAGATCAGCTCTCTGCCCCGGCCGACTGCCCTTGCCTGCGGATGGCTCTGGGCCCACGCCCAAAGTGAGAAAATCTCCCCAAACTTCAGACATTCAGAGACAAACCAGCGCCTCCCAAACTATCGCACATTCATTCCGTTCGATCCACAGCGAGCACAAGGGTTGTTACCTACACTGTTTGCACAGTTTCAGCTTGGCTTTTGTAAAGGACTTTTTTTGCTGCTTGATTGGCACAGATAAAATACCCAGGATAAAGGCCATGCCTGTAATTTTACTTATGAATGCACTAATATTCTTATTCTGACATCACTCCCAGTTCCCTCCTGACTCGCTGCTGTCTGCTCACACCAGCAGCCATGCACATGTAGGAGGTGTGGAAGTGATTCCCCATGCCAGGGCAGCATTGGTATCAGTGGGGAAGAAGAATACTCCAACAAACACTTCTGCTTTAGAGCTCTTTCTTTGGTAGAGCACACTGGCATTTCTCTGGCTTTCTGCCATTGCTCCTTCATATAGAAAAAAACCCACCATACATTAAGAAAGAATAAATGTACACATCAGCAGCTCAAGGATCAGACCAGCTGATTTAATTAATCCCAGAACAAGCATTTTAAATAAGGCAGTTCAGAATTACGATTAAGCTGCAAAGGAAACAAAATATGCTACAGGCAAGAGGGTTTTGCTGTGCTCTAGCTGGTGAATGCTTCCTTTTGAGCCTTGGCATTCTTTTGTGTAAGTCTTTTGCCTTTGTGGTAATGAAAATGGTTTGAGGAATTTAATGATGCAGTTTTATGTAATAGGTAACCACATTATTGCATTAAATATAAAGCAGTCAGAGGAACTGAAAATGAACTTGTTGATTTCCTAAGAGGTAGCACTGATAAACACTTTGGTGAACCAGTACATTTTGTGGACAATGTTAAAAGAAATATTATCTTCTGACATGCTTAGCTTGAAGAGGCTTTATCCTTCCTATGCCAGTATTTATAGTCATCGTTTAATAGGAAGCCTCTAATGATAACATCTTACTGCTTGTTTAATCATCTTTTACTGAACAAAATAGCTGAGTTAATTTGGGTCCTATAAGGATGGACACTATGGCTGGCTGGGATAGGAGCATGGAAGCTCCCATGGTGGCTGGCAAGCATGGGACTGTGTTGTAGCACTGGCTTTTGGAGAATACGTCAACTGTTTCTCCAGGGCAAGTCATCAGCTTCCATTTGCTGTGCCTCTCTTGTGACTGGGATAAGAAAAGCGGCTTTTCAAAATTACAGAGATTTTAAAATGCAAAAAAAGAAAAATTATAAAGGGAAAGAAACACTTGCAGGATGTTTTCTGAGATGGAGTAAAATTCACATCAAGTCCCTTTATTTAGTGGGGAAGATCCAGCTGGCAGCTAATCTTTTGGTATGAAACCACTATCAGCTTGCCTTTTCCTGTCTTTCCTTGATCCCCTCCCACCTTCCTCTATGACTTTCACTCTCTCCTCAGTAAACCAAACAAAGGAAGGGGAAAACAGTGGAATTACCATAATAGCTGTCACCATCACAGAGTTCAGCTTGCGCCTCTCCTTCCCCTGCCACCATCCTCAGGCACAACTTCTCTGGACAAGGGAATATCCCAGCCTGAGGACTGTTACAGCTCATATCTTTCCAATATCAAAGCATTGCCAAGGGCCAAAATGAATTTATACTTCCCAGGGGTTTGTTTTGTTTGCCAGGGGCTATTCCATTGGCACTTCCCTGGTTTGCTCTCTTGCATTGCTCCTGAGGGGTTTCTCTAGGGCAAACAACTCCAGGTCCTGTCTTGGGAAGGCAGCACACAACACCCCATGGGCTCAGCACTGCTGGATTGCTTTGAACTAATGTAAGGAAAAACGAAATTTTTTCTACTAAGAAAATAATTAAATAACAGTGGCATGGTGGGAAGCAGATCCTGTCCTGAAGAGTTTGTAGCTGAAACAAGGAATGAGGCAGAAGCAATAGTAAGGAGAGACACGGCGACATTCCTGAGGTAGTGTGAGTAGGGATGAGATTGGTACCCACCTCTTTGAGGTGTCAGATAAATGCTCATTTTCTTCCCAGAACTGGTAACAGAATGGTAGCCAAGACATCTTGAAGTCATCTCAGGGCCTGTGAGAAAAGCCAGCTCCAAGTGGCCATGCAGTGCTGAAGTGACAAGAGGGAAGTGAAGGAAAAAAAGATGGGTGAGAAAGGAATTGTAGAATAAAAAGATGCAAATTAAGTTCTTTGTGCTGTTAGACCAGACTGCAGTGATGCAACACTTTGTACAGACTCCCTCATCTTCTTTTGAAAGGAATTTGCTCTATGTCCCTGTCCCTGTCCAGTCAGAATGTGTGGCTGTGATCATTCATAACAGCAAGTATCATTTAATAGCACCAGCCTGAGTGAAGCCAAAGATGGAAGCCTGAGCTGAGGTATTCACCCCCCAAAAAAAATGCAAATGCAGTTAAATCTAGCTTATCAAAACTGTCAATATGGTTACATAGAAGGAAAAAGTGCAAAAAAATCTGAACATTATTTCACCTTTTTCCTAAAATGTGAAGTTACTGTGTATATATGAGCTCCCACACTTCCTGAAGCAAAGAACAGCCTCAGACCTATGGCCACTCAGTATTAAAGACAAAAAATAATGTAATTCGGCCCACAAATGAAGGCTGAATCCTGCTGGATCTGAGTTCCTTCTGTGTCCTATAAAATTAGGAATCATGGATATCAAAGAAAAAATGCTGAGTATCCTCCAGGGCTGGTTCATAGCCTTACAGAAAGTCAGACTAAAAGAAAACAACAAATTAAAGTCCTACAAAATTCCTCAGAACAAAGAAAACTGCATTGAGGCAACAGCTTTCACTTTTACCCCCTCAAGAGCTGAAATAAGCAGGCACTGAGGTAGTAAGTGGTTCTCATCCTACCATCAGCAGCAGGATATACATTCCTTAAAAATGACAGAAATTGTCTGATTTAGCAGAGTAGCTGAACAAATTAGAAATGATGGTGTGAGTGGGGGTTTGGTTTATATAGCTGGAGTTCCAAGACAGAAATACAGATTATGTCAGGTTAATGGAGACTGTGACATTCCCTATACATGTAAATAAACACTGAATTTGAGAACCTCTGTTTTCCCCAAGCACTAGTAAATAAAAGTATAACAGAGACTTCGTGTACAGTAACCATATGCTTATAATTACACAAACATTGTGGATCCCCTGTGTGAAATTTCACATCTTTATTGCGTTTATTTTAATGTTTACAAAGTTAGTAGTAATTTTTCAAAATCAATCTATCCTAAACAGGAAAAACAATTTCCTACATCATTTTAATTTTCTACACCAGAGCAAAGGAAAGCAGAATCACTGTTGCAAACTTCTTCCCTTTCTCCTGATCTATATACTGCAATTTGTTTTCCTGATGTCACAATGTGTTTTGATGCACCAAGAATGCAGGAATGGCTTCACTCTTCACGTCCATATATTAAGTTTTTAACAGTGAGTGAGAGACAATGTGGTTCTAATCTAAGACAGTGACAAAAATGCAGAGAGCTTGCAGAGACGCAAAGTTGCCACTGGTTTGTGGCAAAATAAAGTACTGCAAAAAGCCACAATGATGCATTAGCCCTGCTCCTTCTCCCGATTTTTCTTGTGAAAACACTAACTGCCAAAAGCAGGAGCAAGAGAAATGGGAAAGCCTGTCCCCACACTGTGGGGCTGCACAACCCTTCACTGAGCCAGAACACGGGGGACTCATCTGGAAGAGCTCTGGTGGCTGTGGGCTGCTGGGAGAGGTGAAGATTGCTTGCGGGATGCTTGGAAAGTGAAACAGAACTTTCTTTGGAGGACCACAATGCAGGAGGCACTTCAGACTCTTCTAAAGCAACCCTATTTATTTGAGCATGCTCCTTTGTCATCTGTTAGTTCACACACCAGAGTTCTGGCAGTTAAAAATCTTGATCTGCTTCGACTTTTGAGGTGTATGTTGATGGTTTGGAGATGGGGCATGATGAAATAAATATGTTTAGGAAAAAAGGATGGTTTTCTGTGTTAAGGAAAAAAACATTTGGCTAATGTGATGGTCCAGAATGCGGGCAGCAGAGAAGGAGTTTGGTGCTCCATCTCAGAAGACACTCTCAGCCAAGAGCAGGGCAGCTTGGCCAGGAGGGAGGCAGGGAGAGGAGCTGGCCCATTACCCATAAGGGAAGATCCATCTGGGGAGGGGGAAACAACTCCTGGGCCAAAATATAGCTACTGAAAAATAGATATTCCTGCAAGTGTGAAGCACTGAAAACCAACTTTTTCAGGAGCACTGCACAAAAAATTAGAGGTGCTAAAAAAAGCTGATGCTAAAAGGATAAGAATTCAATGCCTCAGAACCAGGGCCTTTAAAGAAAAAATCCCACTTTCAAAGCCAAGGCTTATGGAGGCTGGTGTTTTGCTAAAAACCAGCACAAAGGGACTACGCAGGCATTTTGGAAAACGTGCTAACTGCTGTGCTGGTAGGAACCCCTGCCCCTGATTATGTGATGTAACCACAGCCTTTTTCAACCCTATTGTGCCAAAGTGGGGAAAAGCCCATAGTTTGAGGGGGTACATTTTCTAGTAATCCTAATCAAGAATGATTTTGGTTCACAGAAATAATAATCCTACAATAGATTGTTCATGTTAAAACAAGCATCAACCTAGATAGAAAAAATGAAAAAAAATTCTAAGGAGGGATGTCTACAAACCGATCAACTCTATGCTCATATTCCTTATGCACCACAGTAAATCTTGCAAATGACCACAAACCAGAGGTGAAATGAGAAATGCTTATATCATGGCTTGACCACTTTGCAGGGATGAATTTTAATCTTTGACATTCTTCCTCAACATGGCTGCTCGTGTTATGGTTATAGCAAGAGAAATTTCTATTAAACTTCCAGACAAAAGAAATCACATTTGATTTGGACTGCTTCCTGACTTTCAAATTTGCCTCCATTCATTTATACTTTTCCCCAGAATAACAAATTCACAGAAAGAAAAAATGTGAAAGATGTGCAAAGTATGTGTGTTAGTGCAAGCAAATTAATAAAACTAGTTTTAAAACTGCATTTTTGCAGTCTCCAAATTGCTTTGGTTCTCAGAAACATATTTGAAATTTTAAAAATTGTTACAAAATATGTGTAATGCAATTATAAACTGAAATCTGGCCAACTTTTATTGTTGAGAAAACCGGAAAGGAAACAAGTTTTTAAAACACTATTCTTCTTTTCTGGTGGCTGCTATTATTTTACTCTTTTTATTGTTGCTGCCATTATTTCACTCTTTGCCACGCACTGAAGTGGGGATCCCAAGTGTCTCACAGGCTCTGATTCATTCTCATGCTGCCCCATGAAGTGCCCACTCCTGCCTACCGTTCCTAGGTCCAGTTTCACAGGACAATCTCTGGGACAATCAAAACCAAAGTTTCTTCAGATGGCCCAATGTATTCAAGTCTGTCTCAGTGACCTGGCTGTGTTGCTCCATGAGGTGCCACAATTGTTATATCCCCACAGTTCTGTTCTCTGTCATTCCCTGAAGTGACTGTCTTGGCAATCAGCTGTATTGAACAATGGCATTGTCTTCCAAAACAGCACGGGGACAACTCTGAGCAACCTAAACTTTGAGAAACAGGCTGGAAAGCAGCACTGTCTATTTATGGCTGTTACTGCTACGTCTGTGCACTCTCACCTGCTAAGCAACAGTCTTGGGGTGCTACTGGGGAGCATCTGCCTTAGCAGGGCCTCAGCCTCCACACTGCCTGAAAGGTCACAAGAGCCAGAGGAAAGGCCCTGTTAGCTGCAGAGGGCTTCAAAACAGGCTCCTGATAAAGAAGTGACAGTGCAAAGCAGCCACCCAAGTCCAATTTTAGAGAATGTGTTAAAGCATGCAAAAGCAGCAGGTAGAAATTAAATCAGGCTGATGGAAGTTGCTCTTAAGACCTTGCAGCTTTGCATTGGTATGAAACCACCTCCCCTTGGGAGAGAAGGAGGCCAAGGGAGGAAAAATCCAAGAACAAAGAGGGAAGAGGAGAGACAGACCAAGAGACAAAGGCAGGAAGGGAACAGACACTCTGGGAGCACCAGAGGGGACCCTGGAAACCAGCAGAGTGAGAGTGGGAAAGGGCAGCCGTGCAGCAGCAGCATTTGGGACCACAAGGAGGGGATGTGGGAAGTGGGAACAATATCAGAAAAGAAAAACAGGACAATGAAATACAGCAGGAGAGAAAAGAAAGAGCCTGGGGGGCTAGGGTTGGGCAGAAGCTGACAGAGGAGAAACTGGAGCTGGGCAGCTGATTGGAGATAGCCGGCAGGAGCATGGAATAAGTGAATAGGACACAAAAGGGGCAGAAGGAAACAAAAAAGTGATGATAAGGCTCCGGAAGGAACTGGGTCATGGCAAGAAAAAAATAGCCAAAATGCTAAGTAATGAGCAGAAAGGATGGGAGTGGCAAACGGGAGCAGAAGCAACAAAAGTAAGGCATTAGAAAAGCAGCCAAACGGACAGGAGGAGGAGGGACGTTCCCAGTGCAGAAAGCAGCTGATGAAAAGGAAGGGTAGTGGCCAGAAGGGAGTCTGCAGAGGATAGACAGGAGGAGTGAAAGCACAATAAATAAAAGGCGGTGAAGAAATGGGACAGAATTAAGTGGGAATTGATTTTGCAGAACACTTGCCTCATTTCTGCACTGTCACTGATACTTTTTTGTAGCCCTGTCTCTTCACAGTTCATCTGCCAGCACCTCGCAGTACATTTATCCTGCTAGAAAGAAGCCAGGGCAATGATGGGCCCCATTCTCTAATCCCAGCTGTATGATGTGTCCCACATCCACATGGGCACATCCAAATGGCCATCTAGGGACAGCCTCTGGTACAAGCCATAACTTGCAACAGGCTTGGGTATTGACTGGGAGAGTGTTAGTTGGTGTGGGCCAAAACAACACCAGGGAGCTCTCTAAGCCATGTATGGAGGGCTGCAGGAGTGTGAGCTCCTGTCTTGGAATTATCTTTTTTTCTAGTAAAGATGCAGCCCAGTTCACTTGGAACCTGAGCTTGTCACTTGCTTTGAATGTTCCCCTTGTGTTCCTCACGGCCCCTAGCATCTCTTTGTAGGGAACACAGTGGGACTAAGGACCCTACAGGCAAACTGGGATGTGCCAGGCTAGAAGCCTGGTTCATATGCCCTGTCAGGGTCTGCCTCACCTCACTGATCCTGTGTTGCTCTGGGAGTGGTGCCAAAAGCCCAGGCATGAGCTGCTCTCTTTTGGCAGAAAATGAGAACAGGGAAGAAAAAGACAAGTCCACAAGTCCAGTGTATGATTGCATGAAGAATGGCAGCTGATGGAGGAACACAGTCAGAGATGGTCTCAGATTCAATGTGGGATGAATGCCAAATTCCCTTTGTTTACTATGGACCAGGCTTTCACAGCTAAACACACGACCTCTCATTGGAATGAGAGGAAAATCCACCAGTGGCAGAGCTGAGGCAGATAGGAGAGGTAGGAAGAAGTGGACAATGGGAGATCAGGACAGAAAAGGAGGAACGCTCAGCACAGGGCAGAGAAAAGCCTTATGGGGAAGTGGAGGAGAGTGGTTTGTGGCTGCCTGCAGCAGCAGTGCTATGGTTCAGGCAGGAGGATGAGAAGGTGAAGGAGAAGCAAGTAGTGATCAGGACACATAGAGCAATGCAATCATGTTACTGTGCTTTGTCCATGGCTGTGAACCCTAGACAGGTGGTTGGATGAAACCACTGGAGAACTGACACCAATTTTATGCTGAAGGATGCACCTCTGAAAAGCCAAATGAAGAGGGGTGGGTGAATTTCTGAATCCTTTTACTTCTGCTCCACTGCTGCATGACCAGGACAAGGCAAATATGTGCCCTGCTTTGAGAAATCTTTCCTTTCCTGCCTGCCCCAGGCTCTCCTGATTATCTTGACCTTGCCGCCTGCCCAGTAGTGCCCAGCGCTGCCTTTTGCCGGTCCCCAGCCTGGCACTGTGCTCCACTTGGGCTGGTCCCCTCTTGGTGGCCGCTTTGCAGATTTTGAGACAAGGAGAATGGTCTCTAGCTCTTCCTGTGCTTTCCCTCCTTTCTCTAATGGGTGTCAGGGTCTGCCTCAAGGCTGCCTAGATGGGCCCTGGCACACCCCAAGGTGAGACCTTCACTTGCCACCAAATTCGCCTTCTTGCCAGGCCCCTGCTTTGTGCTAAGTTTTTGGGCACATAGCTACGGGAACACAGAGAGCCTCAGGTAAAATCATTAGCATCGAACGAATCTGCCCACACTCAAACCTGGAGATCCTGCGAGGCACCTGAACAGATGACAGCGCCGGTGGCTTGATGAGAATTGGTACCCGAGAGGTGGCAGCAAGACGCGCGGCATCTCTCTCCGACCCTCGTGTCCCCTTCCCGCGTGGTGCACACAGCGAGGAGGCAGCAAAGGCACCCCCAGGCGCCCGACCACGGGGTGTCCCGCCCTGCCGCGGACCGCCCCGCGGGGCGGGCTGGGTNCGCCTTGCTCGCCAGCCTCCTCTGGGATTTACCTTGCTGCCTCCCGGCTTCCCTCCCTGCCTCCTCGGGGCTCGCCGCCTCCTCCAAAGGTGGTCGCAGCCGCAGAGTGCCGTGGTCCCCACGGGAGAACCGCCCGCGGCAAGGGGGACACGCCATGGACCGGGCGCTCCCACGGGCGGAACCCCACGAATACATGCTGTCTCTGTTCAGGACTTACTCTATCGCGGAGAAACTGGGCATCAACGCCAGCTTTTTTCAGTCGTCCAAATCCGCCAACACCATCACTAGTTTTGTAGACAGGGGACGAGGTAAGTTCTTTCCCCCACGCCCCTCACGATCCCCCCGGGGATGCGGGCGCCCCTTCCCGCTGCGCTTCACGGAACGAGACTGCCGTCCCTCGGAGCCTGGTGCTGGGGAGGTGGGGAGCGCGCTGCAGTGGTCACCGGCGCTGTTCCCCGCCCCGGTATTGCAGGAAAGTGCAGATCTCTCGGAAAATTGGGAGTCGCGTTGTTTTAGTTTAAAGCAAACGGCCCCGAGGCACTAAACCTGAGCCTAGGCAGCCCTAAGCGCTGCGTGCGAGAAGCTCTAGTGTTTCTCCCCGAATCGCCATGGGGTGGTGGAAAACACACCCCAGCTTTGCAGGCGGAATTTGGGTGTAAATTCAACCTTGGAAAAAAAATTATACATCGCTCTTCTGGTTTCTTTCCACCCGCCGGAGAAAGGGTGGCTCTTATCGACCCGGCTGCTCTGCAAAAAGAAAGTTTAAACTGACCGAGGGCAAGCATCTTCTGCCTGAGGCAGCTCTCGCCTCGGGTCGCGTTATCGGGGTTACCTGGAAGAGCCCGGCCCCGTCCGAGAGCGCTGGGACTGGGACCCTCCGGCTCTGCTTGCGGGGGCGCAGCGTGCAGCCCAGGTACCGCCCGGTACCGGGACTCAGCGAGGGGCATCCGGACTTGACGTCTGCTCCGGGGCCTCATCCTTTGAGCTGTATGCGGGGCTGGTTCTCACACAGCCCGGGCCGGAATTGGCAGCGGGGCCCGCTACCCCGGGCCGCCGAGCTTCCCGGGCAGCATCGGTGCCGCGGGGGCTNACGGGGCCGCACATTTCTCGTCGATCCAGAGCAAAATTTCCCTTCCATAAAAACGACCCCTGCCCCTTTTATTCCCCCCCTTTTTTGTTACCCTAGTTGTGAGCCATTAAGAACAGACTAATTAACAGGTCCTTAATGAAGGTTGAGCTTTCGTTCCTCCCCCTCTCCCATATCTGAAGACCCTCCCCTCCGTCCGCGCCTCCCCTGGCACTGGTGTACCTGCCGGTGTCTGGCAGCGCCGGGAGCCGAAGCAGCTCGCCGCCCTCCGGTCCTGTCCCAGCCGTTTTAGGGCAAAACACAGCGCTGGGAAAATCACACTGCTCCCTGGAGCCGCACATCCGCATCGCCCCAAACCAAATCGAACCGAACCCAAACCGACCCCCTTCACCGCCTCCCCGAGCCGGAAGCCTCTCCCCGCCCACGGCACCCAAGGCTCAGCCCCTTGCCCCGTCGCTACCCCTGGCTCGGGGGGGTTCTTTTCGCTGAGGGAGCTCGGCGGGGCTCTTCGTTTCCCACCGCGGTGCCCATCGCGCCTCTCAGGGCTCGGGAGGATGAGTGGAAGCGGCCACAGTATGTGGCCCTCGCGGTCGGAAGCCCGCAGACGTTTTCGAGGGGAAAGGGACAAGCGGTTTTGCTCTCCGCCTTCGCCTTATGGGGGTTGTTTTCTCCGTCGCTGTTAAAAGCGAGGGTGGGGGGAAGAGGAGTCGCTTTCTAGAAACACGGTTTCGAAAATTCAGCCGTCAGAAAGGAGCAGGACCGCTCCCCCTGACGGAGAGGAAACGGGGTGCTAATTCTGCGAGCCGCAGGAAACGGAGCCGCGCTCGATATCATCTTATTCTTGATAACCAGAAGAAAGACAGTTAATTTAACAAATTTAGCTCATCTCGCTGCATGTAAGATTCTACTCTGGGGGAAGTGATTTGCTAACAGAAGTCCTGGTTTGATTAAGGAAAAGCCTCACTTTTCCCCATTGATTTTGATTTGATGTGTCACAGGCTGTGACCTTCTGCTGGACCTTCTGAGGGTTGCTTAGCATCAAGCCACTGATTGGAGTATTTCAACTCAGTGATCTAATTGAGTGTTCATGTCATAACATATCAAATATTGTCTAGTCTCCCATAATGAAGTGGATCAGCCGATGGCACATCACCAAAAAACTTCAAGAGAGCTTCCGTTCCTCTGAAGTGGTAGCTATTTTACTGCCCACCTCCCCGTGGGCTCCTAGCCCAGTTAATTGGCGAGCTGGAGTTGTGCTGATGATGAACAGTCTTTGCTCAGGGAAAGCGGGGAAGGGGGGAGCAGATTTTCTCTCAATTCATTTGCAGACAATATAGCCGCCCAAATTGACCCAATTAGAAGGGCTGCTCTTTACCTAAGCGGCAACTCCGGGGGGGATATGACGATGGCCGTCCCACCTGCCGCACGCTGTCCTGCATGACAGCATTTTCGGGGTACAGCAGCCCGTAGAAGAGCGCGAAGCGACTTTTAGTCCTGCCGAGAATTACCCTTCCCGTACAGGCTGCTGTGCCTGCGTGTCCGCCAGAGCGTCCGGCGGGGCTGCTCGGCGCTCGGCTCTGACCGGCAGCAGCTCCCGGCCGCAGCAGTCCCGAGCCCGCCCGTCCCACCGCCCCCCGAGGCTGCGGGGCAGAGCGCTGCGGTGCAGACACTGACAGCCGCTTCCCTTTGCTTCGCTTCTTCCCTTCCCACTTGATGCTAATAAGATCGTTTTCAGGGTAGCTCGAGAGGGAGTGAACACTTGCTACTGCTTGATACATATATAATTTTTCCCCCCTCGGTAGGCAAAGAGACGAGAAAGGGGGGAAAGTGTTTGCGATTCCCCCTTCTCCACTCTCTCCCGCCCCCCACTCGCTCCCCCTTGTTACGGTCGCAAGATCAGACAGGACCTAGCTGAATGTAGGAAAATTACTGTTGGCACATGAAGTAACTCATTAAAACGCAGATGGTGCTCTCACTGGCCTCAGGACCCCCAGCATTGGAGCTCCACAGTAAGGCAGGACAATTAGGAGCTGCATGGACTCCACCAGGCAGGGGAAAAAAAAAAAAGAAAAAAAAAAAAGAGAGAGAGCGGAGGGAGCTGGAGTAGGGAGCTATAAACAAGCAATCCCACAGCTAGCAAGAAACACGGCATGACTGGGAACAAATCGAAAACAAAAAGAAATAGCTTGGGTGCGAGGGAGCACGATTTTCGAAAGGATCTCTGTGGGAAGGGATTGCCACGAGGGCCGGCTGCTGCGAGTGCCCCTCGCCTCACCCTTTTGTGTCTGCAGAGCTGCCCGCAGCACCGGCACCACGGCAAGTCTCCCGCATACGAAATGCTGCGGTCCGCGCCAAGGGGATGGGGAAATCGAAATAGGTCGAGATCGTCTCTTTTTTCCCTCCCCGTTTTCTTTGTGCAGTTTCGCGTTCCAGTTGGGAGGCAGCTGATTCGGATGCACAGTGGTCCGAACATCGTTATTTTGCTCTTGTCGTGAGGGTCGTGAGGGTGGTGAATAGAGGGTTAGGACGAAAGGGGGATCCCGTGTGCAGAAACTGAAAATGGCCCGGCTGTACATATGGCAGAAGAAACGAGAGTAAATCCCACTTGAAGTTCATCTAGTACAACATATTTATGCAAAACAGCGGGTTTCTGGGTGGACCGAAAGCTGCAATATAGTGTAATCTGTGCAGCGGCTTTTGCCCAAGCAGTGTTGTCGTTGGCAGAAGGAAAATGAAATATAAACAGGGAAGTATTTTAATGGGAAAGGAGGGAATTCACAACTGTTAATTATTTGGTGACCTTGTATTCGATTTGTTTGAGCCCCTTATAAAAACACTAATGCAGACCAGACGGCCGGACTGCGGCAGCGAGCTGCCGCTCCTCATCCCGGCTGTGCACCGGGAAAGGAGCGAGCGGCCCGGCCCGGCCCGGCCCGGCGGGACCTCCGCGCCNGCGGGGCAGCGGCGCCGGGAGCTCCGAGGATCCGGCAGCTCGGCGGGGCGGTGCGCTGCTGCGGAGCCGCTCTGCAAAAGGGACGGGTGATTAACGCCTATCAAAACCATTCCGGTGGCCCATTTCGGACCTGGTCCTGATTTCTTTCTGGTCTTTGTTTGGTTTTTTTTGTTTGTTTGGTTGGTTGGTTGGTTGTTTTTTTTAAATCCAGAAACCCTCCTGCGGGGCTTGCTAAGAGGCTGCATTGGGTTTTTTGGGGGGTTTTTTTGTTTGTTTTTCTGGCGGTGGGGGGAACACGGAGGGGACGGAGGTCCGAGCTCTCCGCCACGGAGCTGTGGAGTTTCCGCCACCCGCGGGGAGATGCTGTGCCGCAGCTGGGCTGGCCCCAACCGGCAGCCGAGTGGCCCGCGGGGGGAAAATCCGGAGCAGGCCAGGGCCACTCGGTGCTGAGCACGGCAGCGGGGCGCCTCGCCCTCCTCGTTTCCCACCTCCTTTCATAGTAGAAAAAAACCCAAGACGGTCGATCGGAGAAAACCTTCCTTTCCTTCTGATTTCGTGCCAGGCTGAAACTGAGGGTAGGAGTTCTATCGTGCCTGAAGTCTGATTTATGAGCGAAAGGGGATGTTTCAGTCTTTGCTAGTTATGGACAGATCTGTATGTTCCTGAGTCCTAGCGTTTCCACATTTGTCGCTCAGAAATATCCTCGCTTCATTTCTTCGCTCCAAGCTCTGGGAATATTCAGGCCGATTTTCTCAACACGAATAATTTCAGAGGAATTATTTCTCCTCCGTCGAAGTATTTCGGGTAGCGCAACGGCCGTAAATGGGGAAAGGGAAAGATACTGCTTAAGGTCTGTTATAGCAGGTAGAAATCCTCCAAGGAAGCTCCTGTCCGCCTCGGTGCATCTCCTGGGACGATGCCGACAGCCGAGGGCCCGGAGCATTGCGGAACGTCCCGCGGGTGTTGCAGCGACTCCTGTATGCCCGAGGGAAGAGTAGTCGCTCGTGGGAAGCAGGGAGGTGGCAGCGAGCGGGAGAGTGGGACAAGGGCAGGCAGCCTTCCCGGAGCAGGTACGGTACAGCGGTGATCAAAGGTGCATCACAGCCAGGCGCCTCCCCGCTCCGAGGGGAAAAAAAAGAAAAAAAAAAAAAAAAAAAAAAGAAAGGAAATAGCCCTCCAACAACTAGTTAGTGTTTTTGGCAGGATTGGGAATTCGTCCGAGGAAGGTGTGGTCTTTCTCGGTTACTCGATAGCGAAGCGAACGATACATTTAAATCTAATCACTCGGTGTAATAAAAAACCGCGGCGAGGCAGGCGCTGGGAGATGTGGAATTGAAACCCGGAGAAATACCACACATGGAGAGTCAGCCCCTTGTTTCTACAGCTTGGGTAATGCTCCGAAAGAAATACCTGTCAGCCTTGCGACTCTGCAGACAACGAGTGGGCAGACCTTCGCAATTAGGGAGAATATATGTTTTAATTTCCAGATTATTGTTGTGCGAGTGTCTGCAAAGTGTCTTTAAACTGAAAATGTGCTTTTGGTTTGCGAGTTTAAATATGGCTTGAAAGAGAATTTGGGAATGGGAAAATTCTTCTTGAATGTGGTTTGGGTATAATTTGCAGTGATGTAAAGTTAAGATCTGAGCCCTGATGAATTGGCTGGGAGCCCAGTACCTGATCTGCCATGAAAAGGGAAACTTTGTGTAGCCTTCGTTAACCCCCGTCTCTCCTCAAAGCCCAGACTGCGGCGAGAAAGCGACCCAGGAAACGGGAGAGGCTTCACACAGGGAATTGAGGAAAACGTCCCAACCCAGCCATTCATCTAGCGGCGGAGATGCTGAAACCGCAGCCTCCGCACGGTGGGGGAAGGCGGGCGGGGGCGCGGCGCAGCCCCCCCGGCCCGGCCCTGCCCGGAACACCGGGCACGCCGCTGCCCGAGCGCCTCGTGAGCGGCAGCACGGAGTAGGGCTGCTCTCTCCCATCCGCCACTGACACATCCTTAAATTTCAGATAGACCTACTCCCTCCTTCTGTCCCTCCTTCCCGCTTCTAATATTTTATTTTCGCAAAAAGAAAAAAAAATAAACTACGGAGAGTCGAAATAGAACTAATACTTATTGCGCAGCTAACATTCATCTACATTAACGCTACAAATATAAACACACCTCCCCGGCGCATTTTCTGCAATGTGGCTTTCCCCAGCCCAGCTGGGATGACTTTGCTGTTCGCACCAAGTATTTCCGTAAGGGGAATATCTGTAAGGACAGCTTCAGCTGGCCTGAGAGAAAGGCAGATCTCGAGCTGGTTGTTAGAAACCCCGGGTTTCACCCCGGTCGCTGCTTGGGTTTATAGGAAAACTGAAGACGACAAGCCCCTTTCCGTTGTGCACTGCTCAGAGGGAGAGAGAGGGACAGTCAGGGTGTCTCTACGCCGTCTCTGGTGTCGCTCTTTGTGTGCCGGGAAGGCAGCAGCTTCGCTGGAACAAAGGGTGCCCAACCTAAACCCGTCAATCCCCGTTTTGTGGAGGTTCCGGAGGTCCCGCTTTCCCTCCCCGCCCTCCGCTGCTTTTCCCATCCTCTCGACTGCGCTGGGAGCGAGCCAGTACTGGTTTAGGATTATGTATTCATCTGGAATTATTAGGTTACAAGAGTGAATAAATAGCGTTTATCTGATCGGATTCAAATCTGCTTATTTGAAACAACCGGCAGCCCTGCCTCTTTCCCTGCCCTCCCGAGAGAGGCACGGGAGCCGGCAGCTGCCTGAGCCAGTGGGACTTTTCCAGCACAGAGTTTCGATGCTGCTGAAACCCGTCTGTGACCGGGGGCACATTTCTCCGCACATCGGCCGTGTCCTCAGCGTGCCATGGCACCGAGCAACCTGGACCAGCCGTGCAACGCCCCAAACCCTTGCCAAGCTGGAGTCTCAAAAGATGCTGCTTGGGAGCATCCCTGAGCAAGCCTTTTGGTACCCACAGTGCCGGAGCTGGTTCCCGCCCGCAACGCCAGGTGGCAAGGGGCTGCAGACACTTTAAAGCCCTTTTTGAGCAGCGAGGAGAACATGCGGGGAATCCAGCCTGTCGCTGTTTGTCTCCCGTCTAAGCTGCATGCCTGGATGTTACCCCCGAATGGGATTGCTTCCTGCGCTGCGACAGGCCACCAGCGTGACGGTTCCTCGGGAAAGGGAGAGGCGCTGTCACCTTCGTGTCCCTTCATCCCTCGGGAAAGGGCTCTCCTTTCCCTGAAAGCTAAGACTGCCAGGCAGTGCTGCCTTGCTCCTGCACCCCGGCAGAGATATGGGGGGCCCCAGGACCGTCGCGCTGGCCAAGAACAGGACAAGGAGGAATGTGTGTGTGGGGTGTTTGCTCCGGAGGGACAGCGGCCTGGCGGCAGCACTCTCCTCGTCCCCTCCCCATGGCGACTGGGAGTATCAAAGAGAGGGAGCATTTCTCTCTGAAAGCAAGCGTGACACTCGCCTCTCCATCCCCTAAGCAACCAGAGAGTGATTAAAAGCGAATCCGTGCCCAGGCCCGGCTCAGCCACATCCCGAAGCTGGGGATAGCGGCAGGGGAAGATGATGCTCTAGTTTCCTCGGCGGTTGCTGGAGGCCTTGAACGAAGGTCTGAGGCATCTCGGCAGGGCCAGGAGATCTGTTCGCGCCCTATTGGATGCCCGGGTATCCAACCGATGTTGGATGCAGAAAAAAAAAACAAACATCAAGACGACGAGAAAGAGAAGAGAAGGAGGACCTGCACTTTCTTACCCGAAGGATGCTCATCCCCTTTTATCTGAAGCTCCCAGGACCTCCTTGAAGGAGGAGGCAATGGCAACAGAGAACTCCAGAGCTGTTGGACCCTCGTCCAGCAACCACGTGCACTTCAGCCCCTGGCACCCACGGCCCGCGCCTGTGAAGGGCAGAACTACCCCCAGAACCCACAGGAGACTCGTGGACCGAATCCTGGTCTGTACTTGCCGATGAAACTGTCCAGCACCTCCAGGCAGCTCCCGATTGGTTTCGCTTTTATTTTCGCAGTTCGATAAAGCAGCTGTTGTCGTCACTTAGACTGTGACGACATTTTCCGGGCTCTGCTCGTGTTTTATTCATTCTCCTCCCGCACTCCCCGAACGGGATGCACGACCAGGCTGCCTCTCGCCCCTCGCTGGGCAGGAGCAGCCCCACCGCGAGGAAACAGACAAGCCTGAAATGGGAGGCGGAGACAGGGATGCGAAAGGCTTGGGTTCAAATTCTCCGGGATGCTTGAAGGGCCTGACCGACTCCGCATCGCTCCCGCCGGCGCGCGGCCCCGGGGAGGCGGGGAATCTCCGTCTCGGGAACTCCCTCTCCTTGCTGACTCCTCGTGCCACGCCGGGCGAGGCAGGGACCGCGGCCGTGCTGCGGCCGCCCGGCCCCTGGAGCAGCGCAGGTGTGCGGNGGCAGGCAGCCGGGGTCCGCCGGAGCATCCCGTGGCCTGGCTGCGGGGCAGGTCTTTTTCCCAGCAATTCGCGCTGTCCCTGCTGCACTCCACGCTCCATCTCCCTGCTGACGTCTAAAGGAACACGCAGCGACGCGGGGCGACTGTCGAGTATGCTAATCCTCACTGATTAACTGCACGTTAATCCGCATTGATTTTTACATCGCCGTGGCGCGTCTGAAGGTTTTGGTTTGCATAAATCATCCCCTTGTCTCTCCCGCCCTGCAGGAAGTTCCCAAAGACCTGTCAGGTAGAGCCGAGGTTGTGAAACATAGTGATTAGGAATCGCAATGACCTTTGATATCGATAAATAACATGCGGGTGTATATTTCTTTAGCCTCTGCTTCTACCCCTGGGGCGGCTGATTTTGGAAAAGCGGCGAGGGGCTCCTGAACAGAGGCTCCAGTGACACTTTTACTGTAGAAACCTACGCAAGCTTTACTAGCTTCTGGGGAAACACAGGGGCTTTGGGATTTTTTGTATTTTCTGGGTTGTAAATATTTTATTGGAAAGCAGCTCAGGGGATTCTGGTTTGCTTTCTGCGCTGCGCTTTGTACACCGATGTGTCAAAAAAGAAGTCCAGGTTTTCCTCAGAGGAGGAGAGATACGTGTGTATGGGGCTGATAGGCAGAGGATGTGCGTGGAGCAGGGTCTGCCTCTAGTGCTGGAGACCCGTCTCCTGTCTGATGCAGGTTCTTCCATACTTTCTTTCCTTTCCATATTCTTCCCTTCTCCTTCTCCGTCCTTTTTCTCTCGCCCCCCCCCCCGGATGGCGGCGGGGGGTGGGGGGTGAGGCAGGCAGGAGCGGCCCCGGCCGGCCAAGCCGGTGGTGCTCCCTCCCTTTCCCGCCTCAGAGACCTCTCGGCAGATCTCCCCCGAGCGCAACTGACTGTAATTATTTTTATCTCGCAGACGATCTCTCGCCCGCTCCCTTGAGGCGGCAGCAGTACGTGTTTGATGTGTCGACCCTCTCGGAGACGGAGGAGCTGGTGGGGGCCGAGCTGCGGCTGTTCCGCCGGGCCCCCCGCGGCC